>CAUYQV010128718.1:0-19937 GCA_963574575.1 Galagoides demidoff | reverse complement strand
AAGTCCAGCTCCCTCTTTTTTTTATTTTTATTTTTTATTTATTTATTTTTTTTTTTAGAGAGACAGAGCCTCAAGCTATCCCCCTGAGTAGAGTGCCGTAGCATTACAGCTCACAGCAACCTCCAACTCCTAGGCTCAAGCAGTTCTCTTGCCTCAGCCTCCCAAGTAGTTGGGACTACAGGTGCCCGCCACAACACCTGGCTATTTTATTTTTTTGTTGTAGTTATAATTGTTGCTTGGCAGGCCTGGGCCAGGTTTGAACCTGCCAGCCTTGGTGTTTGTGGCTGGCACCGTAGCCGCTAAGCTACAGGCACTGAGCCACACTCGACTATTTTTATTTTTAGAGTCAGTCTCACTCTGGCTTAGGCTAATGTCAAAGTCCTAAGCTCCAGCAGTCCACCTGTCAGGGCCTCCCAGAGTGCTAGGATTATAGGCATGAACCTACCATGCCCTGCAAGAAATTTTTTCTTGACTTGATATATGAAAAGAAATTCAAGACAGGGACCATTTAAATGTCGGGGGCTTGCTCTATCAGAAACCAAATAATTTCCCCTTTTTCGATGGCTGTACCAGTTTAAAAAAAAAAGTGATGTTTTAAGATTGGCTTCCTGTTAATCACTGAAACATTTCAACCTCGTCATGCAGTAATCCAGGATTAAATATAGAGATCATTCATTGGTGGCTTATACCTGTAATTCTAGCACTTTGGGAGGCCTAGGCAGAAGGATCACTTGAAGCCAGGAGTTCAAAACCAACCTGGGCGATAGTAAGATTCTTGTCTCTACAAAAATATTTTTGAAAATTAGTCAGATGTCATCGTGTGCACCTGTCGTCCCTGCTACTTGGGACACTGAGGCAAGAGGATTGCTTGAGCCTGGGAAAGTTGGAGGCTGCAGTAAGCTATGATGATGCCACCATGCTCTAGCTCAGGCAACAGAGTGAGTTGACCTTATCTTCTCCCCCAAATAATAGATGAAACAAGTTTTCTTTTTTTTAAGATAAGAGTCTCACCATGTCATTCTTAGTAGAGTGCTGTGACATCACAGCTCACAGTGTCCAGCTCTTGGGCTTAGGCGATTCTCTTGCCTCAGCCTCCCAAGTAGCTGGGACTACAGGCACCTGCCACAATGCCTGGCTGTTTTTTTTGTTGCAGTTATTTAGCAGGCCTGGGCTGGGTTCCAACCCACCACCATTGGTGTATGTGGCTGGCGCCATAACCACTGTGCTATGGGCTCCAAGCCAGATAAAAATTTATGTAGAGATAATCCTTACCCTCAGGTCTAGTGGGGGACCTCAGCATCTGTGGCTCAAGTGGCTAAGGCACCAACCACATACATCTAAGGTGGCGGGTTCGAATCCAGCTGGGCCGCCAAACAACAATGATGGCTGCAACCAAAAAATAGCCAGGCATTGTGGCGGGCGCCTGTGGTCCCAGCTGCTTGGGAGGCTGAGGCAGGAGACTCACTTGAGCCCAGGAGTTGGAGGTTGCTGTAAGCTGTGATGCTACAGCACTCTACCCAGGGGGATAACTTGAGGCTCTTTCTCTCTTTTTTTTTTTTTTTTTGAGATGGAGCCTCAAGCTATCCCCCTGGGTAGAGGGCCATGGCATCACAACTCACAGCAACCTCCAACTCCTGGGCTCAAGCGAGTCTCCTGCCTCAGCCTCCCAAGTAGCTGGGACCACAGGCGCCCGCCACAGCGCTGGCCATTTTTTGGTTGCAGCCATCATTGTTGTTTGGCAGGCCCGGGCTGGGAATTCGAACCCGCCACCTTAGGTATATGTGGCTGGCGCCTTAGCCGATTGAGCCACAGGCGCCGAGCCTATATATTGATTTCATACTAGTATGAAGTACATTGGATATTTATTGTTCCATTCTTGTGATACTTTACTAAGAAGAACATATTTCAATTCCATCCAGGTAAATATAAAAGATATCACTCAGATTGCTTCCATAACTTGGCAATTAAGAGTTGAGCCCCATGGGCGGCACCTGTGGCTCAGTGAGTAGGGCACCAGCCCCATATATCAAGGGTAGTGGGTTTGAACCTGGCCCCGGCCAAACTGCAACAAAAAAATAGCCAGGCATTGTGGCGGGAGCCTGTAAGAGAATTAATTGCATAAGCCCAGGAGTTGGAAGTTGCTGTGAGTTGTGATGCCACACACTCTACTGAGGGCAATAAAGTAAGATTCTGTCTCTTAAAAAAAAAAAAGAAAAAAAAAGAATTGAGTCACATTAACACTCTATTGCAAATGTGTTGGTGGTAAAATGATTTTTGTTCTTCTGGGTAGTTAGTAATGGGATTGCAGGGTCAAATGGAAGGTCTACTTTTAGATCTTTGAGGATTTTCTATACTTCTCTCCAAAAAGGCTGTATTAGTTTGCAATCTCACCAGCAGTGTAAAGTATTCCCTTTTCTCCATATCCACTCCAGTATCTGGTGTTTTGGGCTAATCTTTCTCCATATCCACTCCAGCATCTGGTGTTTTGGGCTTTGTGATGTGGGCTAATCTTGCTGGGGTTATGCAACATCTTAAGAGTGTTTTTTTTTTTTTAGTTTTTTAATTTTTATTTTTTGAGACAAAGAGTCTTATTTTGTCACCCTTGGCATCACAGCTCATAGCAACCTCAAACTCTTGGGCTTAAGCGATTCTCTTGCTGCAGTTTCCCAAGTAGCTGGAACTACACGTGTCCGCCACAACACCAGGCTCTTTTTTTTGTTGTTGTTGCAGTTGTCATTGTTGTTTTAGCTGGCCCGGGTGGGGTTCAAACCTGCCAGCCTTGGTGTATGTGGCTGGTGCCGTAACCACTGTACTACAGGTGCTGATCCCTTAGAGTGGTTTTGATTTGCATTTCTTTGATTAAAGATGATGAGCATTTTTTCACGTGTTTGTTGGCCATTCGTCTGTCATCCTCAGAGAAGTTTCTGTTAAAATCTCTTGCCCACTTATAGAGAGGGTTGTTTGCACTTTTATTGTTTGAGTTCTCTGTAGATTCTAATTATCAGGCTCTTATCAGATTCATAACATGCAAAAATCTCCCATTCTGAAGGCTGTCTGTTTTGTTTGTGGTACTCTTAGCTGTGCAAAAGCTTTTTAGCTTGATCAAGTCCTAGTTATTTATTTTTGGTGTTGCTATAATTGCTGGGGGTCTGTGTGTGTCTTCCTCATAAAGTTTTTTCCAGGCCAGTATCTTCAAGTGTTTTCCCCACACTCTCTTCTAGAATTTTTTTTTTTTTTTTTTTTTTTTTTGAGACAGAGCCTCAAACTGTCACCCTGGGTAGAGTGCTATGGCATCACAGCTCACAGCAACCTCTAACTCCTGGGCTCAAGTGATTCTCCTGCCTCAGGCTCCCAAGTAGCTGGGACTACAGGTACCCGCCACAACACCTGGCTATTTTTTGGTTGCAGCTACCATTGTTGTTTGGTGGGAGCTCAGGTGTATGTGGCTGGTGCCTTAGCCGCTTGAGCCACAGGCACTGAGCCTCTTCTAAAATTTTTATTGTTTCATGTCTTAAACTTAAATCTTTTATCTAATAAGAATTAATTTTTGTCAATGGTGAGAGGTGTGGGTCCAGTTTCAGTCTTCTCATGTGGATAACCGGTTCCCTCAACACCATTTTTTTTTTAATTGAATCATAGCTGTGTACATTAATACTATCATGGGGTACAGTGCCCTGTTTTTATATACAATTTGAAATATTTTCATCAAACTGGTTAATATGGCCTTCATGTCATTTTCTTATTGTGTTAAGACATTTATATTCTACATTTAGAAAGATTCACATGTACCTTTATAAGATGAACCATAGGTGTGATCCCACCAATCACCCTCTCTCCCTCCCCTCCCCCTTTCCCCATATTCTTGGGCTATAATTTGTTAGATATATTCCCAGGTATTTCATCTTCTTTGGTGCTACTGTAAAAGGTATAGAGTCTTTGAATTTGTTCTTGGCTTGATAACTGGTGGTGTATATGATTTATGGGTATTGACTTTGTATCGTGAACATCTGCTATCTTCCTTGATCACTTCTAAGAGCTTTGTAGTTGAGTTCCTGGAGTTTTCCCTGTAAAAGATCATATCATCTGGAAAGAGGGAGAGTTTGATCTCCTCTGCCCCATCTGCATTCCTTTGATCTCCTTCTCTTGCATAAAGTAAAATTTTGGAAAGGAATATAGTGATATGGGCTCGGTGTCCATAGCACAAGGGTTATGGCATCAGTCACATACACCAAGGCTGGCGGGTTCGAACCCAGCCAGGGGCCACCAAAACAACAATGACAACTGCAACCAAAAAATAGCTGGGCGTTGTGGCAGGTACCTGTGGTCCCAGCCACTTGGGAGGCTGAGGCAAGAGAATCGCTTAAGCCCAAGAGTTTGAGGTTGTTGTGAGCTGTGATGCTATAGCACTCCATTATTTACTATTGGGGATTTATCTTTATTTTATTGATTGATTGATTGATTGACTGTTTTTGGCCAGGGCTAGGTTAGAACCTGCTACCTCCAGCATATGGGGCCAGCGGCCTACTCATTTGAGCCACAGGCACCGCCCTTTATCTTATTTAAAAAAAAAAAATTCCATATTGGGCAGCACCTGTGTGAAGGAGTGGGAAGTGGGCCCCATGTGCTGTGGGTGGTGGGTTCAAGCCCAGCCCTGGCCAAAAACCGGGGGAAAAAAAGAAGAAAAGAATTCAGGTTTTGGCAGAGTCCCTCTTGTGTCCCACATCCAGGAGGTGTGCCATATACATTTATATCATGGTTATTAAGTAGGAGTATACCCATCTCCCTCTCTCCTTCTTCCCCTTCCTTGTTTCCCCTACCCCCATCTTAAATTTTTTTTTTTTTTGAGAGAGCCTCAAGCTGTCCCCCTGGGTAGAGTGCTGTGGCATCACAGCTCACAGCAACCTCCAACTCTTGGGCTCAAGCGAGTCTCCTGCCTCAGCCTCCCAAGTAGCTGGGACCGCAAGCGCCCGCCACAATGCCTGGCTATTTTTTGGTTCCCGTTGTCATTGTTGTTTTGGTGGCCCCTGGCTGGTTTTGAACCCACCACCTTGGGTGTATATAGCTGGTGCCTTAGCCACTTGAGCCACAGGCGCTGAGCCCCTATCTTAAATTGAATTGAATTTTTATCTTATATGGGCATACTGGGGATTTATCTTAAAGAAAAAAATCTAAAATATGGAAAACAGTATAATCATACAGTTTCTCAATTTATTATTTATTATAGCGAAAAATAGAAACAACTTAAACAAATGCTCAATGTTAAGGATGTTCATTTGAGGGAATGACAGTACAGCTATTAAAAATAAGAAACTGCCAGGTGGGCCTGGTGGCTAGCATTCTGGGAGGCTGAGGTAGGTGGCCAGCCTGAGCAAGAATGAGACCTTGTCTCTAAAAAAATAGCCAGGCATTGTGGCAGGTGCCTATAGTTCCAGCTACTATGGAGACCGAGGCAACAGTATCGCTTGAGCCCAAGGTTTTTGTTTTTGTTTTTGAGATAGAGCCTCAAGCTGTCGCCCTGGGTAGAGTGCCATGGCATCACAGCTCACAGCAACCTCCAACTCCTGAGCTAAGGTGATTCTCTTGCCTCAGCCTCCCGAGCAGCTGGGACTACAGGCGTCCACCACAACGACCAGCTATTTTGTTGTTGCAGTTTTGCTGGGGCCAGGCTTGAACTTGTCACCCTCAGCATATGGGGCCAGCACCCTACTCATTGAGCCACAGGTGCCGCCCTGAGCCCATGATTTTAAAATTGCTGTGAGCACAGCACTCTACTGAGAGCAACAAAGTGAGATTCTGTCTCAAATAAAAAAAAAGGAACATATTTCTGGATGTTACAGATAAAAGAGAACAAATAAGATGGCTATAAATAATTAGTCTTTAACACACAGGGTAAGCCAAGTATAGTGGCACATCCCTTGCGCTTGAGATCAAAGTCAGCCTGGGCAACATAAAGTGAGACCACCAAGTATAAAAACAAAACAAAATAAAAATTCCCCCAAAGATAAAAACTATTCTTCTAACTTTTGTTTTGAGACAGAAGTCTCACTCTGTTGCTCATACTAGAGTGCTATGGTGTCAGCCTAGCTCATAGCAACCTAAAAGTCCTGGGTTCAAGCAATCTTTTTGCCTCAGCCTCTGGTTTTTTTTAGACAGAGTCTCAAGCTGTCACCCTGGGTAGAGTGCTGCAGAAACACAGCTCACAGCAATCTCAAACTCTTGGGCTTAAGCGAAGCCTCAGCCTCCCAAGTAGCTGGGACTACAGGCACCTGCCACAACGCTCAGCTATTTTTTGGTGACAGTTGTCATTTTGTTTGGCAGGCCCCAGCTGGATTTGAACTCGCCAGCTCCAGTGTACATGGTTGGCGCCCTAGTGGCTGAGCTATAGGCACCAAGCCTTGCCTCAGCCTTAGCTAGCTGAGACTACAGGTGCCCATCATGATGCCCAGCTAATTTTTTTTTCTTCTGTTGTTAGGAGATAGGGTCTTGCTCCTGCTCAGGCTGATCTCAAACTCCTGAGCTCAAGGGATCCTCCCATCTCGACCTCCCAGAGTGCTAGGATTATAGGTGTGAGCTGCTCCCAGGACTATCTTATGACTTTTTAAAGCATATGTGGAGGTTGGCAATGACAAAAGAATATGTGAAAAGCTAACAGTAATTCTGTTAGGATAGCAGGATCCTGCATAATTAAACTTTGGGGGAAAAGGCAATTATTTAAGAAAAAAAGTACAAAAAGAAAAAGTACAATGTGCTCTAATGAACATCTTTAATTCAAAAGTTTTCACTGAGCAACAAACAATTGCTTTTGGTAGTTAAATATAAAGATAATATAGTTACTTAGTGGAACTAATGATAATTTAATATACATATGCCTTTACACATAATTCCTATTAAACATGTACATATGGTGGGGTCAGGATGTGTGTCTGTCTTTGTCTTGTTCTATTTTTATTTATTATATATATATATATATATATATATATATATATATATATACACACACACACACACACATATATATATATATTCTTTTTTTGGGGGGGGGGTCAAGACAGAGTCTTACTATGTTGCCCTTCATAGAGTGCCAAGGTGTCACAGCTCACAGCAACTTCAAACTCTTGGGCCTAAGCGATTCTCCTGCCTCAGCCTTCCAAGCAGCTGGAACTACAGGCACCCACCATAATGCCTGGCTATCTTTTGGTTACAGTTATTGTTGTTTAGCAGGCCCCAGCTGGGCTTGAACCCTCCAGCCTCGGTGTATGTGGCTGGCGCCCTACTCACTGAGCCTATTTTTTTGAGACAGAAATTTATTATGTTGCCTTCAGTAGAGTGCCGTGGTGTCATCACAGCTCACAGCAACCTCGAACTCTTGAGCTTAAGCAATTCTCTTGCCTCAGCTTCCCAAGGAGCAGGGACTACAGGTGCCCGCCACAATGCTTGGCTATTTTTTTGGTTATAGTTGTTGTTTAGCAGGCCCTGGCTGGGTTCGAACCCATCAACCCCAGTGTATGTAGCTGGCGCCCTAACCACTGAGCTATAGGTGCCGAGCCTGTTTTAGTTTTAAAATTTTTTTTCATTTTTTACTTAAGGTGGTTGGAGTTGGGGGGAAAGCACCCCACCTTTTCTTTGAGATGGGGTTCACTCTGTCACCTACGCCCAAGTAGCAGGGCACCATCACAGCTTACTGCAGCTCAAGCAATCCTCTTTACTCAGCCTCCTAAGTAGTTAGGAATAGCTGAGATATGCTACAACACCTGGCTAATCTAAAAAGAAATATTTTTTAGAGACAAGGTATCACTGTATTTTAGCCCAGGCTAGCCTTGACTTCTGCCTGCAAACAATCCTGCCTCAGACTTCAGAGCTGTTGGGATTACAGATATGAGCCACTCTTCTTGGCTCTTGTTTTGTTTGGAATCTCATCTGTCAGAAATGAAGAGTAAATAAAAAGAAAATTAAGACCATTTGATGGCTGCAGAATGGGCTGCAGTGATCCTGCAATAGACACTGAAAGTGGGGTCTTTAAAGACAAAGAACAGGAAGAATAACTCTGACAATCTGACTGATTCTGCTCAGAGACAAAAAAATTACCTCAGCATTTCTTTTCAGTTCCTCAGCTTCAGCTTCTGTGTATTCCATATCAAAAACATCCTCATTTCCAGAGTCCTCATCAGAACCCAATGCATCCAGAAAAGAGTTGTTAAACTCTGAAAAACATAAAGACAAAATCTTGTAAAATATTTTGGAATTGACATAAAAGACACGATTAGGAAGATAAAATAGCTTGAGGTACACATTTTATCATCTTAAGAAAATATAAAACAGGGCGGTGCCTGTGGCTCAGTGGGTAGGGCAAGGGCCTCATATACTGAGGGTGGAGGGTTTGAACCCAGCCCTGGCCAAACTGCACCAAAAAATATTTGGGCTTTGTGGCAGGCACTGGTAGTCCCAGCTACTCGGGAGACTGAGGCAAGAGAATTGCCTAAGCCCAAGACCTGGAGGTTGCTGTGAGCTGTGATGGCATAGCACTCTACAGAGGGCAATAAAGACTTTGTCTCTAAAAAAAAAAGAAAAGAAAACATAAAATATATTATTATTAGGGTTCCAATGTGCTCAGCCTACTCCAAGGAAGTAATACTGCACATGTGTATCTATTAAAACAAATGTTCCTTTTTCTTTCTTTTTTTTTTTTTTTTGAGACAGAGCCTCAAGCTGTCACCCTGGGTAGAGTGCTATGGCATCACAGCTCACAGCAACCTCTAACTCCTGGAGTCAAGCGAGTCTCTTGCCTCAGCCCCAAGTAGCTGGGACCACAGGCACCCGCTACAATGCCTGGCTATTTTTTGTTTGCAGCCATCATTGTTGTTTGGCGGGCCTGGGCTGGATTTGAACCTGTCACCTTAGGTGTATATGGCTGGCACCTTAGCCACTTGAGCCACAGGCACCAAGCCTCCTTTTTCTTTTAATTATATTTACATAAGGGGATCTTAACCCTTATAAGAAAGGAGTAAAACTGAAAAAGAATATAGTTTTATAGACAATCCAGTTTCAGTAAGTTCTGTATCACATGAATGATGTGACAGATTTGAAGTACTTGATGCATATTATAGGTTTCACTAGCTAATATAATTTATTTATAAGTATAATTTATAAATGTAATACACAAACAAATTATAATTGTCATTGTTGTCACAGCTGTCATTGTTGGTTAGCAGGCCCAGGCTGGGTTTGAACCCACTGGTTCCTGTGTATGTGGCTGGTGTACTAACCACTGAGCTATGGCGGCACCAAGCCTTTACTAATGATTTTATTTTATTTTACTTTTTTTTTGAGACAGAGCCTTAAATTGTCCCCCTGGGTAGAGTGCCATGGCATCACAGCTCACAGCAACCTCTAACTCCTGGGCTCAAGCTAGTCTCCTGCCTCCACCTCCCAAGTAGCTGGGATCACAGGTGCCTGCCACAATGCCTGGCTATTTTTTGGTGGCAGCCATCATTGTTGTTTGGCGGGCCTGGCCTGGATTCGAACCCACAACTTTAGGTGTATGTGGCTGGTGCCTCAGCCACTTGAGCCACAGGTGCCAAGCCTACTAATGATTTTAAAGGAAGAATGCCAGAAGCATTTGTAAATAAATGATTATTTGCTTTAAAATATAATTAGCTCCACTAAAATCACATTACTGTGTTGTTTAAAGGAAATGAACA
Source organism: Galagoides demidoff (assembly GCA_963574575.1). Taxonomy (NCBI): domain Eukaryota; kingdom Metazoa; phylum Chordata; class Mammalia; order Primates; family Galagidae; genus Galagoides; species Galagoides demidoff. Next base: position 10,239 of record CAUYQV010128718.1, on the reverse strand, counting down.
TCTATGAATGGAAAGAGATGAGACTAATTATACCATAAAAATTCTGGAAACTGGAAATACATGAATGGTTGACTCAGCAGAACTGAAAACACTCAAAGCTGTCTTAAGCCAGCAATGGAAATGGGAAAGTTGATAATCAATTCTATTTACATCACTGATGACCAAAAGACATAAAACAATGACACCTATATCCACTTCCCCCAACTTTCTATCTGTGAACTTCCAATATCTAGTCTGTGTATTAGTTCTGTCAAATGCCATGACTGGGTAAACTTCATGTACTGAATACTCACTCATGATTTTGCCCACTGACTTGCCCAGAGTGAGCTCTTAAAACTTCATGAGGAAACTGAAGCCACGTAATGTTCTCTTAGGAGTCTTAAAAGTGGATAATATTATTCTTTCATTAAACAGATAAATTTTCTTGTTTAATTTTTCAAAATTAAAAAAATATAGCATTAAGGATATAGATATAGATTATAAAATCATTTTAAAGATAATAAAATCGGCTCGGCGCCTGTGGCTCAATCGGCTAAGGCGCCAGCCACGTACACCTAAGGTGGCGGGTTCGAATCTCAGCCCAGCCCCGTCAAACAACAATGATGGCTGCAACCAAAAAAAAAAAATGGCCGGGCGTTGTGGTGGGTGCCTGTGGTCCCAGCTACTTGGGAGGGGGAGGCAGGAGACTTGCTTGAGCCCAGGAGTTGGAGGTTGCTATGAGCTGTGATGCCATGGCACTCTACCCAGGGGGATAGCTTGAGGCTCTGTCTCAAAAAAAAAAAAAAAAAAAAAAAAAGATAATAAAATCATTTCTTTAGCTGGGAGGTGTTCAAATTTGTTGTCACTAAAAACTTATTTTGTATGCTCTTCTATGCATTTTCATTTCTTTCTTTCTTTCTTTTTTTTTTTTTTTGAGACAGAGCCTCAGGCTGTCCCCCGGGGAGAGTTCTGTGGCATCGCAGCTCATGGCAACCTCCAACTCCTGGGCTCAAGCGAGTCTCCTGCCTCAGCCTCCCAAGTAGCTGGGAACACAGGGTTCCGACACAACGCCTGGCTATTTTTTTGGTTGCAGGCGTCGTTGTTTGATGGGCGGGGCTGGATTCAAACCCGCCACCTTAGGTGTATGTGGCTGGCGCCTTAGCCACTTGAGCCACAGGTACTGAGCCCTTTCTTTTTTTTTTTTAAGACAAAGTCTTGCTCACTGCCCTGGTGAGAGTACAGCAGCATGATCACAGCTCACTGCAATCTTAAACTCCCGGGAATAAGCCATTCTCCTGCCCCAGCCTCCCAAGTAGCTGGACTACAGGCACAAACAATCATGCCCAGCTAATTTTTCCTATTTTTAGTAGTCTTGCTCAAGCTGGTATTGAATTCTTTTTTTTTTTCAAGACAGAGAGAGTCTCAAGCTGTTGCCCTGGGTAGAGGGCCGTGGCATCACAGCTCACAGCAACCTCCAACTCTTGGGCTTAAGCGATCCTCTTGCCTCAGTTTTTCTATTTTAGTAGATATGGGGTCTTGCTTTTGCTCAGGTTAGTTTTGAACTCATGAGTTCAAGCCATCCACCAGCCTCAGCCTCTTAGAGTGCTAGGATTATAGGTGTGAGCCATGGCACCAGGCCTGGTCTTGAATCTTTACCCTCAAGTGTCCCTCCCATCTTGGCCTCCCAGAGTGCTAGGATTACGGGTGTTAGCCACCGCACTTGGCATATGTTTGATATATTTTACCATTAAAAAAACATAGTTATGGCTCGGCGCCTATGGCTCAACTGGCTAAGGTGTCAGCCACATACACCTGAGCTGGCGGTTCGAATCCAGTCAGGACCCGCCAAACAACAATGACGGTTGCAACCAAAAAATAGCCGGGCGTTGTGGTGGGCACCTGTGGTCCCAGCAACTTGGGAGGCAGAGGCAGGAGACTTGCTTGAGCCCAGGAGTTGGAGGTTGCCATGGCACTCTACCCAGGGAGACAGCTTGAGGCTCTGTCTCAAAAAAAAAAAAAAAAAAAAAAAAAATTGGTTAAAGCTCAGTGCCTGTAGCACAGTGGTTATGGCATTGCCCACATACACCAAGGCTGGTGGGTTTGAACCCAGACCGGGCCAGCTAAGCAACAATGACAACTGCAATAGAAAAATAGCCAGGTATTATGGCAGGCTTAGTCCCAGCTACATGGGAGGCTGAGGCAAGAGAATTGCTTAAGCTCAAAGTTTGAGGTTGCTGTGAGCTGTGACCGCACTCTACCAAGGGCGGTGACATAGTGAGACTTCGTCTCAAAAAAATAAATAAATAAATAAATAAAAAAATATATATATAAAAAGAAGTAGCTAAAATGCTCTCCAAACCTTGAAGACTTAGCTCTGTGGCTCTTTTGAGATCATCGTCTTCTTTCTGTTCCCAAGCTTCCTAAAGGATAAAAGAAAAAGGTATTTAAAGAGGTATTGATTAAACTTATTTGAATGAAGATAAACTCAGCTTCTATGGGAGCATTTGCTAATAATGCTCTCCACAATCTAGTGGATATTTGCAGTATGACCTTTTAAGGGATGTGAAAAGTTTACTTTTATTAACATTGTCCTCTTAAAACACAACCTTCAAAGTTAAAAGAGTTTAAATGCTATTCTTGTTAGCTACATTTCGCTTGCCAACCCAGAATCATTCAATGTGACATTATGATATAATTCCCTTTCTTCTTATTGTATAAAGTGCCTGGCACACAGTGGCCAGGCACTTTCTGTTCCCCTGATTTTTAATTATTTATTTTATTTTATTTTTAAGACAGAGTCTCACTTTGTTGCCCTAGGTACAGGGCCACTGCATCACAGGTCACGGAAACTTTAAACTCTTGGGCTCAAGTGATCCTTTTGCCTCAGCCTCCCAAGTACAGGTGTGTACCACAACACCTGGCTGTATTTTAGAGACAGAGTCTTGCTCTTGCTCAAACTAGCCTAGAACTCCTGAGCTCAGGCAATCCACCTGCCTTTGCCTCCCAAAGTGCTAGGATTACAGGTGTGAGCCACCACACCTGGGCAACCTAATTTTCATACACCAAACAGGTACCACATGTATGTGTCAGTATAGTAGGCCTAGTTCCTTATGTTGACCACCTCTGTATGTAGACCAATTTATTACAGTCTTTTGGGTGATCAACTTGCCAAGATTCTCTTGGGCTCAAGAGATCCCCTTGGCTCAGTCTCCTGAGTAGTTGGTACTATAAGCACCCACCATGATGCCCAGCTAGTTTTTCTATTTTTAGTAGAGATATGGTCTTACTCTTGCTTAGGCTGGTTTCAAACTCCTCAGCTCAAGCAGTCCACCTGCCTTGGTCTCTCAAAGTGCTAGCATTACTGGCATAAGCCATTGCAATTGGCCTCTGAAGTGGTTTTAAAGCAGTGATTCTGAATCTTGGCTGCCCATCAGAATCACTGAAGAAGCTTTTGAAAATTAAGGTTAAAAGAAAAGATATACAGATACTATACCTTAGATCAATCACATCAACATCAGAGTTTCTGAGGGGTTGAATGATCTAGGGATCAGTACTTTTTAAAGCTCCCAAATAATAATCTGAATATGCAGGTGAGACTGAAAATCACTGATCCAAAGAAATTAGATTTCTTGTTTTTTTTTTTTTTTTTTTAAAGATAGGCTCTCATTATACAGCACGGGCTGGTCTTAAACTCCTGGGCTCAAGTGATCTTCTCACCTCAGCTTCCCAAGCAGCTGGACTACAGGCACTAGTAGATTTCTTAATCTGATCATCTGCAAGCACTAAAACTACCCATTCATTCTGGTCTTAGTAAATTTTCATTAACATGACCTGAATCACAAAGGATTAGGTAACCATGAAAATACTACCTGTAAATCTGATATCTCAGGTAACTGCAATAGTGCAAACAAACAGCATAAAGTAAAAATTGAAGAATAGATTACTATGTAAAGAAAAGATAAATGTTCTGTTACTAAAGTTTAAAAATTAGATTTTATGTTATTTTGAAGTCTTGGAGTCTTCTGAGTAGCTGAGATTATAGGTACGATCTATGAGTCAGTGCATCTGGCTAGGAAATTAGATTTTTAGATACTATTTCTGAGAATTTTATGTTCAAATAATTGGTAGGCAAGTATTTATATTGTGAGAAAATAACCAAAACAAATACATTGCCTTAAAATATTAATGATAAAATCATAGTAATATACTATTTCTATAGTTTGCAAAACAAAGTTGGACTGTGAATAATCTCTAATATCCCATCTTATTTTAGCATGCAGTGACTATACTCATGGAAAGTAACCAAGAATACACATTTTATTAAATTTTGATTTTCAAAAAAAGAAAAAAAACTACCTAAGTACTTGTTTGAACCTCAAAGCAACCCTCAAACAAGTTTTTGTTAATGGATTAATTACTTACTATACATTAATCACCTGGAATAATGCCTGAGCATAGTAAGTGCTCAATGCATTATTATTATTATTCTATTTCTTGAGAAAGGCAGGTACAGAGAAAGTAGTGGAAATATAAATATCTCTTACTTGCTCTTGAAGGCTCTGAGCCAATGCCTGCTGAAGCTCTTGTTCTTCCCTTTCACGGTCCATATCATACTGCTGAAGCCAATCAACTTCTCCCTGAGATCCTTCAGGAGTTTTGTTTTCTTTATTCTCATCACAGTCTTTAGCGATCTCAGTAAAACTGGCAGGATCTGAGGAAGCAGAATATATCACTATTTTGGGAATTAGGCTCTAATAAACCAAAATTTCTAGAGTGACATCTATTGTTCAGGGAGGAATTTACTCTAACCTAATCTACCATTTGCCTGGGACATATAATTTCATCTTACTACATCTACATCAGGATTTCTCAACCTCAAGTACTATTGACTATAAATGGGACAATTTTTGTACACGATAGGGGAGTGGAGCTTGTCCTATGCATCATTAAATGTTTAGCAGTATCCCTGGCCTCTACCTACTAGATGCCAGTAGCATTCATCTTCTATAGTTATGACAACCAAAAATGACAGACATTGCCATTTGTCCCCTGTAGGACAAAACTACCCCTGGTTGAGAATCAGTGATCTACAACAATGCTTCTGAAACTTGACTGAACACCAGAAACACACTATGGTTAATGATGGGGAGGAACAAATAGCCCTATTCATGGATCATAATATCACATGACCAAGTAGTAGAAATAAAGCAAATGAAAGAAGAATCAGGCTAAAATTACTAAGTTGAGTGGTGCCTGTGGCTCAAAGGAGTAGGGCGCCAGCCCCATATGCTGGAGGTGGCAGGTTTAAACCCAGCCCTGGCCAAAAACTGAAAAAAATAAAACAAATAAAATAAAATTACTAAGTTAATATTGACATCTTCCATTTATTACACTGTATATTAATTGAACATGTTTTCATGTCAATAATCAAATAAGCATTATATAGTGTATCCTAAATCTAAAGATTCAAGTAGAAAGTACTAAGTACTGTACGGTCTATGGCAATATATAATGTACAATTCAGGGAGGTAAAAAAAATTAACCTTTTTTTTTTTTTTTTGAGACGGAGCCTCAAGCTCTCCCCCTGGGTAGAGTGCCATGGCATCACAGCTCATAGCAACCTCCAACTCCTGGGCTCAAGCGAGTCTCCTGCCTCCGCCTCCCAAGTAGCTGGGACCACAGGTGCCTGCCACAACGCCCAGCCATTTTTTTGGTTGCAGCCATCATTGTTGTTTGGCGGGCCCGGGCTGGGGATTGGAACCCACCACCTTAGGTGTACATGGCTGGCGCCTTAGCCAATTGAGCCACAGGCGCCGAGCCAAAATTAACCTTTAATTTCTGTTATTTTTGTTCCTTCTCAATGAATTATGGCTAGCTTGGATAAATGAGACAGTCATGATTTTGTTCTGGTTATTTAAATCGAAAGCAACGACATTTTATTACAATTTTTAATACTGATAGGAGTAGGTAGAGGATTCTTCTTTTTAAAACTGGATCAAACACTTTATCAACATTCAAATTTTCATCTTAACAAGTTAAGAAAATACTCATGGGCCTGGGGCCTGTGGCTCAAGTGGCTAAGGCGCCAGTCACATACACCTAAGGTGGTGAGTTCAAATCCAGCCAGGGCCCGTCAAACAACAATGAAGGCTGCAACCAAAAAATAGCCAGGCGTTGTGGCGGGTGCCTGTGGTCCCAGCTACTTTGGAGGCGGAGGCAGAAGACTTGCTTGAGCCCAGGAGTTGGAGGTTGCTGTGAGCTGTGATGCCACAGCACTCTACCCAGGAGGACAGCTTGAGGCTCTGTCTTAAAAAAAAAAAATAAAAAATAAAAAGAAAAGAAAATACTCATGAAAAGAATTTAACTTTAAGGGTGGTGCCTGTGGCTCAAAGAAGTAGGACACCAGCCCCATATACCGGAGGTGGTGGGTTCAAACCTGGCCCCAGCCAAAAATCGCAAAAGACAAAATAAATAAATAAAATAAAAATAATTTAACTTTAATTGAGAGACTATACCCAGTAAACGCAAGCAGTGTAACCTGGCTCACTGTACCCTCAATGATTCCCCAACAATAAAAAAAAAAAAAAAAAAAACCAAATAAACAAAAAAAAACACAAAGAATTTAACTGGCAAATGAGAATTACCTATATACATTCATGGTAAACAGATTGTTTTTTTTACATTATCATATACTTTTTTTTTTTTTTTTAAAAGACAGGGTCTTGCTCTGTTGCTCAGGCTAGAGTGCAGTGGCATGATCATAGCTGACTACGGCCTCAAGCTCCTGGACTCAAGCAATCTTCCTAGCTTAACCTCCCAAGCACCTAGAATAGAACCTCAGACCTGGCTAATTTTTATCTTTTTATTTTTGTAGTTATAAGGATCTCCCTATTTTGCCCAGGCTGATCTTAAATTCCTAGCCTCAAACAATCCTCCCACCTGACCTCCCAAAGTGCTAGGATTATAGATAGGAGCCACTGCACCCAGCTAGTATATGCTCTTTACTTGCCCTAATACTGCATTTTATTTGATTTTTGAAACAGTGTCTTGTTCTGCCACCCAAACTGGAATATAGTGGTGTGACCATAGATCACTGTAACCTCCAACTTTGGGGCTCAGGGAATCCTCTTTGCCTCAGTCTCCTAAGTAGTTAGGACCACAGGCATGTGCCACCAAGCCCAGTTAATTTTTAAAAAGCTTTTGTTGAGATGGAGTCTCACTACATTTCCAAGGATGGTCTTGAACTCCTGGCTTTAAGTAATCCTCCCGCCTTGGATTCCCAAAATGGTGGGATTACAGTTGTGAGCCACCACACCCAGCCAGTACTGCATTTTAAATAAATAATTTTCTATAAGACAGATAATCTGAAGCTCAAAGCATCTTGTTTTTTAGATTCTAAATCAGCAACTAATTATTATTTTGAGTTGTATTGCTGAGGGAGTTTTTATGACTAAAATAAACTGAATATTTATTAAGAAGAAACACCTCAGAATTTGTTAGGTGAAAAATTCCCAATTCTTTTTTTCTTTTTGAGACAGAATAGAATCACATGGGGCTAGAGTGCAATGGCAGCATCATAGCTCACCGCAACCTCAGACTCCTGGGCTCAAGCACTTCTCCTGCCTAAGGCTCCCGAGGAGCTGGGACTACAGGCATGAACCACCAGGCCTGACTAGTTTTTTAATTTTTAGTAGAGTTTGTGGGGGAGGGTGGGATCTCACTTTACTGAGGCTGGTCTTGAACTCCTGACCTCAAGAAATCTTCCACCTTGGTCTTGCAGAGTGCTAGGATTGTAGGAGTGAGCCACCACACCTGGCTGTACTATCAATACTTTTAAGGAATTCCTGGAAATGGCAATGATTCAATCCCATGGCCTTTATGAAATTCATAATGACAATCTGCATGATGTTATCCATTTTTACAGCTTTTGTGTATATGTTTTCTTGACATACTATGCAATGATACCTCACTAAATATGAGTTTGGGGCAGCAATTACATTGTCGTTTATTAATTTTACAAATCCCTCTTTTTAACCTACCATCACCAAGGTACCATATAACTATACCAGGTGTGTTGACAATGGACAAAGAAAATTACTTTACATATTTTTTACTGCTTTGTATATATCTCTTGATTTAGCTGTGTCTATTGAATGAGACTAAAGAAGCCATTTCCTCAGTGACATTTTATTTGTCGACAATACTACCATTAAAAATGGCAAGTTGAGTTGTATTTTTAGTATTAGTGATGTCCTCCATTGCTAAAGCATAAAATTTAAAACTAGTAGCTTTACACTCTAAACTTCTTTTGAAAAATTTTCCAATTTCTTCAATTTACCTGGCTATAATCTGGTAAGGCAAACTGATTTTAGAAATATCTCCCTATTCTTCAGGGTAAATTATATCTGATATGCTTTCCATACATTGCTTAATAAACTTACCATGAGTAAATAGTTTTGATATTTTTTCTATTAAATATGCCACCACATAACTACCTATTACAGAGGAATCTGAGTTGTAACTTAAAAATACTTGTTTTGTTGAGAAGACAGACTTGTTTCAGTTCTGTTTTGCATTATGACAAAATTCTTCACACATACCAAATTTGGTAGCATTTTGTATAAATACCTTTTCAATTACAGTCTTTGAAAACTTGCAGAAACTCCCCACAAATTAAGCAGAGTGCCTTAATATTTGCCTTGACAAAAAAGTTATCATCTATCCACTTTTTACTGAACAATCTTCCTTCATCTGTAATTTTTCTTTTGGGGGGTTCTGTTTTCTTTTGATACTTTGTAGAAGCCATGCTGGGATTAAAAAAATAATAACAGACAAAGGACTATATTTACTTTTACTATTAAAATTAATTGACAGGAAAATAGAAAGCAAGGTTTGGGTCCTTCCACATCTTGGCTTGCAATGCAGGGCAAGGTAGAGGGCTGATGCATGAGGCACAGCAGAGGTACAGAAGTATAATCAAATAAAAATGTTTACCTGACTTCCAAATGACATAAAACCTCCAATGTTGCAATGGTAGCTTGAACTATTATTGATAAGCGTTGTCTTACCAAGTCACCATGAGCACATGTAATGTTCAATGGTGTCAATTAAACTGTCTAAGGTTGGAAGATAATGCCCTGGAAGCTGTACAAGGCTGTAATGCTGAAGCCACACATGCATACAAATCATCAGAGTGTATGTTTATTTTACATGACATTGTGACACAATGTTGCCATCTACAATGTTTACCCTTGAGAATCACACAATCAAATTCTCTTTTTTTTTTTTTGAGACAGAGCCTCAAGCTATCCCCCTGGGTAGAGTGCCATGGCATCACAGCTCATAGCAACCTCCAACTCCTGGGCTCAAGCGAGTCTCCTGCCTCCGCCTCCCAAGTAGCTCGGACCACAGGCGCCCGCCACAACGCCTGGCCATTTTTTGGTTGTAGCCATCATTGTTGTTTGGCGGGCCCAGGCTGGGGATTTGAACCCGCCACCTTAGGTGTACGTGGCTGGCGCCTTAGCCGATTGAGCCACAGGCGCCGACAACACACAATCAAATTCTGCCAAAAAAATCTCATACTATTTGTTTTTAAGTAAGTTTATGATTTTGTGTTGGGCCACATTCATTGCCATCCTGGGCCACATGTGACTATGGGCCATGGACTGGATACCCCTGTCATAGAATACACTTATATAAACCTAGATAGTATAGTTTACTATGCACCTAGATAATATGGGATAGTTATTGCTCCTAGACTATAAACCTGTATAGCATGTTAATATACTGAATTGTAGGCAACTCTAACACAATGTAAGTAGCTGTCTATCAAAACAAAGAAAAGGTAATACAATGTGTGGGGGATGAAGAACTTGAATTATTTACATACTAAAACTGTTAAAAATTCAGATACAGAAAAATAATTATATGAATTTTTAAATTAACAGTGGTGAGAAAACTGACAAAAACATTTATTATATGCACATTAGAATGCTAACTTTATTCCTGATATACATCTCAAGGGAAATGGTATACTTTTTCAAGCATCTGTATACTAGTCATAACGTTTACTTTTCATTTTTTAAAGCTTTTTATTTTTTATTTTATTTTATTTTTTTTTGAGACGGAGCCTCAAGCTATCCCCCTGGGTAGAGTGCCATGGCATCACAGCTCATAGCAACCTCCAACTCCTGGGCTCAAGCAAGTCTCCTGCCTCAGTCTTCCAAGTAGCTGGGACAACAGGGGCCCGCCACAATGCCC
>CAUYQV010128717.1:0-33901 GCA_963574575.1 Galagoides demidoff | reverse complement strand
CTTTTGGTTGTCTTTTTGGGGTCGCAGCTCACCTCAGGAAGGTTGAAGTGTGCTCCTCAATCTTCTCTCTTGGCTCTGCTCCAAACCATCAGCTAAGTAGCTAAACTTCTGTCCTTTCAGCCTCCTTCTGGACGGGAGCTTCTGTAAAAAGCTGGCTGCAGCTCGCCATCTTGGCTCTGCCCCCTGGTGGCAGATTTCTTAAGCTGATTGAAGCCATCTATGATAAACTCACGCTAACATCACATTGAATGGAACAAAACTGAAAGCTTTTCCTCTTAGAACTGGAACCAGACAAAAATGTCCACTATTGCCACTATTATTCACCATAGTTCTGGAAGTTCTAGCCAATGCAATCAGGCAAGAGAAGGATATAAAGGCATCCAAATGGGGGCAGAGGAGGTCAAACTCTCCCTCTTTGCTGATAATATAATCTTATACTTAGAAAATCCCAGGAAGTCAACCACGAAACTCCTGGAAGTCATCAGGAAATATAGTAATGTCTCAGGGTATAAAATCAATGTTCACAAATCAGTATTCTTTCTATACCTATACAGCCAAGTTGAGAAGCAAATCAAGGATACAATTTCCTTCACAGTAGCTTCAAAGAAAATGAAATACTTAGGAGGATACCTAACAAAAGAGGTGGAAGATTTTTTTTTTCACATTTTTTTTTAGGGACAGTCTTACTTTGTCACCCTCAGTAGAGTGTCATGGCGTCACAGCTCACAGCAACCTCCAGCTCTTGGGTGTAGGCTATTCTCTTGCCTCAGCCACCCAAGTAGCTGGGACTACAGGTGCCTGCCACAATGCCTGGCTATTTTTATTGTTGCAGTTTGTCCAGGGCTGTGTTTGAACCCACCACCCTTGGCATATGGGGCCAGCACCCTACTCACTGAGCCACAGGCACTGCCTGAGGTGAAAGATCTTTTAAAAGAGAATTACAAAACCCTAAGAAAAGAAATTGCAGAAGACACTAACAAATGGAAGAACTTATCATGCTCTTGGCTGGGAAGAATCAACATTGTCAAAATGTCTATTGTACCCAAAGAAACCTACAGATTCAATGCAATTCCCATTAAAATGCCAACATCACATTTTGAAGAAGTGGGAAAAACAGTACTTCATTTTGTATGGAACCAGAAAACAAACAAACATATAGCCAAGGCTATCCTTAGTAATAAAAACAAAGTCAGAACATCACCCTACCAGACTTCAGTCTATATTATAAGTCCACAGTAATCAAAACAGCATTGTATTGGCATAAAAATAGAGACATAGACATATGGAAAGCAATAGAAAAACCAAGAGATGAAACCAGTCTCTATTTACCATCAGATCTTTGATAAACCAAACAAAAGCATACAGTGGGGAAAAGAATAGTATTCAACAAATGTGTTGTATAACCACATGTAAAAGACTGAAACTTGGCCCACACCCTATAAAAATTGACTCAAGATAGATAAAACACTTAAATCTAAGACACGAAGCAATAAAAATATTAGAAGAAAGAGTCGGGGAAAACTCCTGAGGATGTTGGCCTGGGGACAGATTTTATGACAAAGACTTCAGTGGCCATTGCAACAACAAAAATTAACAAATGGGACTTAATTAAGCTGAAAAGCTTCTGCACAGCTAAGGACACAACAAGTAAAGCAAAAAGACAACCTTCACAATGGGAAAAGATATTTGCAGGCTGTTAATCTGACAAAGGTTGATTTGAATTTACAGAGAACTCAAATTAATCAACAGAAAAAGAGTAAACAATCCCATCTACCTCAAGAGATATGAAAAGAACCTTCTCTGATGAGGACAGATGAATGGCTAACAAGGATATGAAAAAATGCTCATCGTCCCTGATCATCAGAGAAATGCCAATCAAAACTACCTTGAGATACCACCTAACCCCAGTGAGAACAGCCCACATCACAGTCTCAAAGCTGCAGATGCTGGCATGGATGTGGAGAGAAGGGAACACTTTTATACTGCTGGTAGAATTGGAAAATAATACAACCTTTTTGGAAGGAAGTATGGTGAATGCTCAAAGAGCTCAAATTAGACCTCCCTTTGATCCTGTAATCCCATTACTAGGCATCTATCCAGAAAGAAAAAAAAAATCGTTTTTATCATAAGAACATTTGCACTAGACCATTTATCACGGCTCAATTTATAATCGCCAAAACATGGAAACAACCTAAATACCCACCAAACCAGGAATGGATTAACAAGCTGTGGTATATGTATACAATAGAATACTATTCAGCCACTGAAAAAACATAAACTTTACATCTTTTGTATTAACCTGGGTGGAAGTGGAACACATTCTTCTTAGTAAAGCATCACAAGAATGGAGAAGCAAAAATCCAATGTACTCAATTCTGATATGAAGGCACTAGATAGTCTATACAAGGGATTGGGGAAGGGAATGAGGGATGGGGAGAAGGGAGAGGAATGGGAGGTCACGGTGTATAGCATACCTCTTGGGCTCTCTTGGGCTCGGGACACAATTACAAGAGGGACTTAACCTAACAACCACAATGAGTGTAATCTAACTCATTATACTTTCAATGAATCCCAAACAATTAAAAGAATTAAATGAAAAAATACCTATCTGGACAAAAAAGACAGATAAATGAAATTGCTATTAAAAGACATTTTAGTTAGAGGAAAAAAAGACCTGTTCTTTGATAAAAATATTGGAGATACTAAGACTGAAACAGAACTTTGAAATCATGTGGTGATGGCTTGTTTTCTTAGAAAATGATAAAGGGTTTATATAAAATTTCTCCATATGTTCAGACTGAAACTAATCCATACTCTATAAGAATGCATGGATTAAATGACAATATTTGAAGAAGTTATTATGACTCTTTTTTTAATAATTGTGCTTCCTATAATAGGAGTCTAGGGGAGTCATGGTTTTTCTGAAATTTAGAGTATTTGGAATAGCAAGATATTAAGATAATTTCAAGATATTATTTGTAGACCATTTGTTTTCTTATTTCTTAGCCTTTAATTGCATGATAGATTCCCTCATTGTGAGGTTAACTGAGGCCAGGCCTCTTCCGGTCCCATCTTTTCTTTTCCTGCTATGAATCTGAGTTCCAAGTTCAAAGGGACATGTTAGGAGTGATATATTCAAGTTAATAACCCTCACATGTGTTTAACTTGGATGACATCTCCTCCAAAATCTCTCTCCTGTCTCATATGGACAGATAAGAAAATCATTAAAAAACTGGAGCTCAACAACTGTTGAAAGAGAATAAAATGTCTTCCTTTGGCTCTACATTTATTTCTTTTTTTAGAGACAGAGTCTCACTATCTTAAGAAAATGTCAATCCTTATAGCAGGTTCTTAGATGGTTATCTGCATAAGCTATCACAACAAAACATGATTCAAGGGCTGTATGCCATTGTACAAGACTCAGATATATTTGACAGTAATGTCAGTGGATAGTTATGAGCGTGTTCTGACATGTAAGAAAATGTAGAGTATGTGGCACACCTGGTGCCTGGTGAAGGACTCAACTACAACTAGGACTTTACCTTACAAAGGCAAACAATGTTACCTAATCATATTACATTATATTAATTTGAAAAATAAAATAGCACTCCCTAGTAAAAAAGGAAAATAAAAAACAATCAAGCAAAAAAAAAACTCATATTCCACTAATTTTAATTAAAATAGGTTGATATTTGCTACATATATGAGGATATGCTAGCAAAGCACAATGATTGAGTTTTTCCTTTTCAAAAAAAGTGTAAAATGAGTACATAGTATTTGGTTTTATATTTCGTCAACAAATCCAAATTAATGGTATTATTGTAAAACGATGTTCTCTATTGGTTAGCTACATAAAGAGTTTAACTTTAATGAAATCAAAGGTAAAATACCAGAGACAGTAGGAAACAGAGTAGAGCTAGATCATAGGAGGGTATAGTAAGGACAGTGAACTCTTGGAAAAACAGAACTAGAAGAAGGCCTGTAATATAAACTTAAAAAAAAAAAAAAACTTCTTTAGGTTTCTCTGAATTCTTTTCTTCACTGGGTTTTTCCCGTAAGCTACTATTAAATTGTGAAAGTAAATTTTCATAAACCTGTTTTTAAAGTATTGCTGATTTGAGAAGGAAGAAAAAACTTTTCTTATTTCTCTTTTATGTTCTTTTTTCCTGTCCGATAATAAAGTCTTTAGAGCATCTTTTTAAATAATGAAAACAATAATAACTGTTCCTAGGACAATAAGAACACAAAGAAGAGGCTTTGTTTGACTTATCTGTGATAAGGCACTTTGGAGCTTCGGTTTTTATGAGTTGAGTAAAGAGATGTATGCAACACTCTAACCCTTCTATTACGACAGTTTATACTTCCTACACAGCTTACTTAACTTAAATGCCTGGGAAATAGACACAATTACCACCTCATGGAATGCTACTTAACTTTAAATGTTCCCTATAGAATAGGAACCCACTTCATCAAAATTTATCTCAGTTTCTCAAGAAGTATTTTTTTTCCTTAGGCTCTTGAATATTCCTGTGTAATTTAAAAATTTAATCCAAGATTGCTTAGAAATAATTATAATAGAAAAAGAAAAAATTCCCACACTACTGAAGTCTGTTCACAAGAGTTCCTATGAAAGAGCTGTGTCCTTATGCCCATGTACACTTTAATCATTCACTCTTTCAGCTGTTATCAATTTAAAACCAATGAAACTCCCACACTGAGTCCATTTGAGCAGTCAATTTTAATATCTCGAGGCATCTGTAGTTATTCTGAATTGGCTGCAAAAGCAGAACTAACAAGTTAAGCTCTAACCATAAGTCGACATCAGGCTGGTAAACCATACATCAAACACAGACAGTTAGTCAATACTCCAGTATGAAAAACCAACTAGCATTTTTAAGGAGAGCAATATATTCATAATATGCTTGGCGGTCTGGTTTGCATTTCTTCCTTGATGGCTGTGAGTTTAACTTTCTAGTCATCAGGGTGGTTTTTGGGCTGGCAAAAACACAAGTTTGAGGAAAACTGGTCAATCTTCTGATGCATGGATAATATTTTTTAATGAGAATAGAAAGCACGAGGGAATGTGGCTTTTGTGAATAAGAATTGAGAAAGTGTCTTAAATTGCTTTTTATAAGAAATCTCTTTCAACCATATGTTCTGGATCTTTGAGCACAGTTCCTACTTCAAATATTATGTCACTGTCAGGCCATGTGTCTCAATTTTGTGTTTGGGAAATACGGTCACTAGAAATACCTCTTTCCCTCCCAGGAATGACTCTGTGACAGGGTTGTTGCCTCCCATACAGAGAAGAAGACAATGAAGAAGGAATATTCAAACAAGATCAAGGCAGTCATCACTTCAATCAAATCATTTCCAAATTCTGGGGGCTGGCAGCTCTGGGTGAGGGGGAGTGAAGGGTGTTTATGACATATAGCTGCCTATTCCCAGAGCTCTTTTATGTACTTTTATTTTATCTTCAAAAAGAAAAGACATATTAAAGGGAAATATCTAAGGAGGAGCAATGCTACATAAAGTTTATGTTTTCAGATCTGTTGGCCCAGAAAATGCTTTGATAAAACACACTTAGAGCAATATAGAAAATTTCAAAGAAAAGCTGGGAGATATAGCCCTATGTACTGCAATTTGGCCAACACCAACCGACCACCAATTAAGACTATCCAAATTCTGATATGGCCTCTTGCCTCCCTCCCACAGAGAAAAAGAGAAAATGCAGGCATAGTATTTTTTCAACATAGGATTATTTTCCTGACGGCTAAATTTAACAGATGCTGGTCAATTTTCAGTATCACTAATCAGGTAGGGTAACAAAGAGAGATATATTTTAAATTGAACAAAATCATCTCCCTCAATAAAATGTTTTTTTTTAATCTTGGAAATTTATGAAATATTGTTGATTTATAATAGACATGAACTTGGAGAAAAAAAAAGATTTGCAGGCCAAACTGTCAGTGATGCTAAAGGAAATAAAAGAGCACTCCCTTAATCTCAGGATATGTCAGAATGAATTACTGATATCAGTTATCTTCTTTGCTCATAGCAGTCTAGCACATCTGCTGAATGGGGTTCCTGATGAGGAGATACTGGTTGTGTGAGCTCTGATACACACTATCTTTAGAGACACACTCAACTACACATCACGTGGACTGTGAAATCCCATTCATATCATGAGTAAGGAAGGAGTGAGACCTGCTTTCTAGAATGTCATGGAAAATTTAACTTGTCTCACTGCATAAAAAAGATTTTATTTACACATTTGTTCAAATTGTCCATCTCTAGGTCAGGGTGAAATCCTGCTTTCTTCTCTTTCATCTTGCCAAATCTCTTCACTTTGTCCAAAATAAAATCACCATCCAGCACTTGTGTGAGCGGTACAATCATGAAAGTTGCAAAGGAGAAAGCCAGGATCTAGCACTGACTGTGGATACTGCTCGCAGGTCTGTGGAGGCCCCGAAAAGCCAACAAGAACTAAGCTGAAGAATCTTCCACTGCCTGTGAAGCTGGCTTTAGGAGCCATGAGGGAACTACGCTGTACGAGAACACCTGCTGGAGAACAGCAGGGTATCAATAATAAATGCTAACCTTTACAACAGGGGATTCTTTCCAACACTGACAAGGGCCCTGCATCTTTTTCTTCTCATCAGGTGGTTTCATGGAGGAAAGATTTAGTATGGGATTAGAGGACTGAAATGGTCATGGGCCATCTCTCCAGAGGGCCTCAGCCTTCTGAAACAAGAAGGAAATATCACGTTAGCCTGACTTTTGGTAAGCTGCTACTGGTTGAGGACGTGCTTTGGAGAGCATATCAACTTTGGCTGGTGCAAAGTCAGAGGTGGAAGGAGAGGTTTGGTATCTTTTCTACAATCTAGACACACACATGAGATTTGAGTTAGAGAGAGCACGGGGTATGCATAAAACATGGTATAGATACACAGGATGAAACAAAGCCTGCCTCCATCTCTCCCTGCTTCCTTATGGGTACGCATGCTCTATTTCTTCTTATTTTATGTCAACTTGTCAGACCTCAAACTAGAAGGCTTAAATACTATATTTTGAAATGGTCCAGAATTTGACTGACTGACCCTGTTAGGGTATGCCAAAAACTCTGGCAATATTTTAAGGATATATAGTCCACAGACAGAATAAAATCAGCATCAACTACCAGGGCAAAAGTTAGTGTGAGTTTTAGAGGCCACTGGCTATAAACAAAATGCCGACATGCTGGGTTTGAATCAATTGGGTCTTCTTCATTTTATATTCCCAGCACACAGCATGGCTCGTACCACACACCTAGTCACTTTTATGGCTAAAGACTGGTATTATTTGGCATTTGAGAAAGAGGAAAGATCTTGAGGACTCGACTTAAAAATGTAAAAGAAATATAATTTAATGGAAAAAAGGGAGAATTATTATTGTTTGCTAATACACAAAATATAGTGAGTTACACACCAGGAATTTACTGGTAAACTTTTCCGTACATAACTTGACAAAAAAGTCAAGTGTATATAGGTCACCATCTCAAATAATATTACATTCTAACTGATGTCAGTATAAAATTGTCTCTTCCCATAAGAAGATATATTCTGAACCTATAGGGAAATCAATTTATCATTCTGGCTCATTCTTTTTATCCCTTACTTAATTTGCTCCCATTTCTGGATCTCATTTTCTCTTGTTTCTCCAAAGCTATTCTGCTTTTAATATCTCGTAAGGCCTGGATTGTTTCCTCTTTTGGATAACAGGCTTTTAAAAGACATGGCTTAACCTGCTTCCCAGGTGCAGTTTTTCCCCAGTATTTCTCCATCCCTCATGGTGACCTGTACTGTGTTATTGAACAAAGCTGGCTACGTGGCACTCTATTACCAACACATTTGCTCCCAAGAGCCTTTAAATAACAGACACTGCCTGGGAAGTGCGAATGCGAAAGAACCAGGAAGCTTATAGGCCAAGATAAAAAAGCTTAAGGTTGGCTATTAATTTTGGCTAATATTAAATCATGACATAGCTCACACATAAGGATCATAGTTCAATTATGAACCATAAAGAAGTTTAAAGAAAAGAAGATTTACAAGATATTTTTAAGCACATTAGTGCATATTGTGAAAGTTGTGAGAATATTTCAGTCCCAAGCAATGGTAGACCCATGCCCTAGTATATAAATTCAAATAGAATTATTCTCAGACTAACACTGATGAAGTGGCAATGTTGGAGCATGTCTTTACTCAAAGCTATATTGCAGCATTGCTCATATATGTTTTGCTTAAATTAACAATGTGACAATTAGATTACTCTGTCATACATCAGATCTAACAAATTATTTTAAAACCATTTCTCTTAACTCAGTAATTTTGCTTTTAATACACATGACTTATAGAAAGTCTGGGGCTGATAGCTTATATGTAGTATATCTGCAATTTGTAAAGCAAATCTTTCTTCTCTTTTCAATATAATTGACATATTTTATCAAAGTACTATAATTTTCCAAATACATTATTTTCTTTTATGACAGACACCTTAAACAATTAGTTGTGTCTGTGTGGGTAATGACTTACACATGCCACCACAAAGACGACACTCCATAAGAGGATGTAGTTAGGAAAGAAAAATGAGCTCATGCCCATTGATGATACAAAGAGTACGGTACCCTGAGGAGAAATAGAAGCCAAGCCCAAATTATCAATATACTTTTCTTGAAATAAGTGAATTACTGCTGCCTTTCCTACACACTTACCTAGATTGATTTTTACAAACATTAAACAAATACTTGGGAGAAATGTTTCCCAGGATATCTTGGTCATAATTTGATTCATGAACCTAAAGAAAGAAGAGAAGGAAGGAAGGAAAGAAAGATGAAAAGAAGGGAAAAAAAAGAAAAGAAAGAAAGAATAAAAGGAAAAAAAAGAAAGGAAGAATGAAAAAGGAAAGCATGAAAGTGTTTTGAATGGCTATAGGAAGCTGAGCACTGCGCAAGGCTCTTTCTACATATTGTTTCATTTGAATTTTGATGTAACATGTGTAGAGAAGGAAGAGCTAACATTACTAAATGTTAAGTTACTAGCTGGTAAATAGCAAAATCTAGCTGTGGGCCTGGCTTAGTCAAATGTGAATCTGCTAAACTTTCAAACAAATGAAAATATTTTTCTCCTCAATTTTTTTTGGCCAGGGCTGGCCCTCTGGCATGTGGGGCCGGCACCCTACTCCCTAAGCCACAGGCGCTGCCCTCGATTCTCTTAATCATAAAATGGAGTTGAAAAATGTTCTATCACCAGTAAGATTGATTTAGTTTATTAGGAGTATAAAATATTTTCTATCCTCTGAAAATAGATCATATTTGAGGCTGTATGGGAGCCTCTGACAGATCACCCTAAAGCAAAACCACATCAGTGACAGGCTCTACCCATGACAAGCTCTTCTGGATCCTTGAGTGCAGCCTTTCTACTAAATCCACATTTTACAGAATAAATATTGCTAATATAAGGATTCATTTTGTGAAGTTGGGATTGGGATGAGGGGCCAGACTTGGGAATTTAGAGAGCCACCCCTTCCACCTCTCTTGTGTGAAGAGTCATTCTTTCATAGGAATGGACACGCATGACCCACTAGATATCTGAGCAAAGTCACAAATTTGATAAAAATAAAAAGAGAAAAATAAATGAAAGAGAAGGACCCAAGAAGAAAGTAATGACTCAAAGAATAGAAGAGAACATTTTAAAATTAAAACAAAGATCCAAAATGGCATAATAAATTTATGTCCTCAGATAAGCTAAAGAAAGATATCAAACATACCTGTTTTTCCCCATTTACTCAATTACCAAGTACTTGTTGAGTGCTATGTGCTATCTTCACTATTAGGTATGGGAATACAGTGGTCAACTAAGTTTTTGTTGTTTTGGTATATAAAAGAATGAGATATGCCAAAAAGAACAAATAGAATAATAAGGAAGTTGAAACAAGTGCATATTTGATCACTAAATTAATATAAAGAATAGGGCTAAAACTGATAAATCATTCCAAATATGAGAAACAAGGAAGATTGAATGAAACAATCAATCCAGATGATCTAATATTCACAGAATAAAGATCTCAAAAGAAGAAATAGAGAAAACATGCGGGAGAAAATGATCAAGGTAATAACAAAGGAAACAAATTCTGGTGCTAATGAGGGCCGTAATTCTTAAAATTAAGTGCCAATTGGAATAAATTTTAAAAATTCTGTCACTTAGGGGCGGTGCCTGTGGCTCAAAGGAGTAGGGCGCTGGCCCCCTATGCCAGAGGTTGTGGGTTCAAACCCAGCCCCCGCAAAAAACTGCAAAAAACAAAAAAAACTTCTGTCACTTAAACACTTTACCTTGATTATAGATTTTCAGACTAAAGGCCACAAACCTCAATGACATTGAGAGAGAAATTCAAAGTAATAATTATAAGAGTGATAGAGTGGAAACTTTAATTCTGTATTCTAGAAGCAATGGAACTTTATATCCAACTAAACTATTGATCAAGAGTGTGGGCATATTGATGGTATCTTTTGGATGGCCAAGGACTTAAGTTTTCCAAACGAGTTAACAGAAGCTGCTATGTAGTAGCGGAAGGGATTAGAGCAAGAAATCTGAGAGCCAGAAGACAGTACATACAACCCAGAAGAACAGTGAAAGAAAATCACAGGGGAGTAACTGGAGAACAATCAGTCCAAATTGCAGTTAGAGGATGAAAAGGTTTCAGAAGAAAGTACTCAGGGGAAAAATGTAGGGGGTGGCAGACTAGAATACACACAGGCAGACTGAGACGATGAAAGCGTATGACAACGGAAAGCAAGAAACGGAAAGTCAGAGAGGAGGGAATCTGCACAAGAAATTCACAATAAAAAAAATGAATCAAAGTACATGGTGGCATGATTGTAAGAAAATGATGGAGCATAAGCTTTGAAATCAAAACCATGATAGTTTGTATGTCCTGTTAAGGCATGGCATGCAGACCACGGATATTTCAATCTAATCTGGCATAGGACTTAGTTGAAATTCTGTAATACTTACAGAATTAAAATAAACCTATGTTTTTCACATTTAGATCCATAATATGGAAAAACAATGAAGATAGTGTAAAAATGCATAAAATTATTAATATAATCCTCAAGTGTAAAAGGTAGAGGAGAATTTTTTTGCATCATAACCAGGGCTATTACCTCCTAAGAATCAAAGGAGTTAGGATATTACAAGAACAGAGAAGGAAGTTGAAGACTAGGTGCTGTAATAAACACCCTTAGACAAGCTTAATAGTACAGCTTTTGTTTTTTTATTCTAAATTTTTAGAATCATCTTAGAAATATGCCATAATTATAGAAATAGGTAAAATAATATGAATATGTGTGATGTAAAAGTACTTAGAAAAGGTAGAGGACACGCAAGGCTGAGGGGGCACGGAACTCCCCATCTTATCAATCAAGACCGACATCGCAATTGCCTAGGTTAATGAGACAATTAAGTAGAAATGTAGGTAGGTTGCAAGTTGTGAATAAAGTTAATAGAGACTATGAAACTAGTTGCATTTGACCATGAGTGTATATGGAAGAGAGGGCCAGGTGGATTTGGGTTGGCATAATTGAGAAAAATTCATGCCTATTGCACAGAAATCTAAGGTAATGTATAGGATTAATAAAGCAAGACATTACAAGATTGAGGGTAAGGAATATATCGACAAAAACAAACAAACAACCTGCACCCCGAAAAACAAGGATATAGACCTAGAACCAATTTCTAGAAGAATTATCAACAGATGCCACTTAAAGTAGTACCCCTAGTGGAGCAAACTGGGAAACTGCGATGAGTTTGGGAAATAGGGGTGAGTTTGAGAAACATTGCTTCTCATCATAAATCCTTGAGAGATACTATTTAATCTCTAAAAAGATGTTTAAGATATACTGATTAAACAGTAGACGTAGCATGACATTAATTTTAGTTTCTACTAATGCCATCCAGTATGGTTTTGCCCATATTAAGAGAAATGAAACTATTTTCCAAACATACAATCCTCCCTGAATCTGTATTTATTATTTTAATATTAGAAAATACTAGTTACTCCTAAAAAGTCCAAAAAATTATTAACTTTCCTAAAAAACTCTATTTTCTATTCTAGCATACCAATGATGTTATTTGTAAGATTACATAAGGTGGTTTGGCTGAAACTATAGAGCTTTTACTTCAGTTCTAAAAGCAAGAAGAGGATATGTACAAACATACCTACTACCCTAAAATGTACCCTTTTGCCTATAATTTACATATTAAACTGATTCAAGTTTTGTTTGCAATGAGATTCTCAGTGTAATAAACTCATACATTCAAAAGGGCTCACAGTTCCCTTGGCAAATACGAATGCACGTGGAGGTGGAGAGATTTTCAGAAGCTACTATTGCAATGGCACAGTGGTTGTTACACCCACCTGCGCTATTAAGATTTCTTTCCATTGAACATTCATTCAGAATTATCTGCTGGCCCTCTTTTTCTCCTGGCATCATGATGTATCCTTCTCATTAGTCATATTAAAGAAGTTAGAAAGCACAGCCCCATCAAGTGACTGTTTCCAGGTCTAGCTTCTGGCCCATGAAGTCATGTATTGGACAGGTCTCCAGGTGTCCATACACGGGTTTTGAAGAAAGGGTTGTGACTGAGTTTAGTCTGAATGACAGCAGGGCAATTTTCTTTTCACATAAAGTTCTTTGTGGACTTGCTCCGACGTGTGTTATAAAGTCAATAAAACACAGCCCTTCCTGCCCCCATGGTGGTATTCCATAAAGGCTATCTGAATTCAAAGCACAGCCTTCTCAACCTGTTGTTAACTTTACAGGAAGGTAAACACTTTCAAAAGTGGCTGTGGCCCTGCAGAATCCTGCCCAGATCTCAGGAAGCACAATAGTAAGGCCCAAATTGCTAAGCTTTGCCTGACCCTTGGTAATGGAGGGCTTGTGTATATCTGGAAGAGTGGACAGTTTAAAGACTGTAATACAGATTCTTTGGCCAAATACCCTGCAGAACAGTTTTAAAGGCCATTGTGTCTCTAAATAATTCTTCTTTTTGGAAGAATTCATTTTGCTTAGAAAATTAACCATTTAACCATTAATCATTAATTTATTTTATGTGATTTTTCTTGACTGATTAAAAAACACTGATTTTATTGCATTTTCTAAGTCTTTTCCTTAACTATAATAATATAATAGAATAAATTACCAACAGTGACTGGCCAGGTATTCTTAAGAAATGGCTTAATGCCTTTTAATAGCAACCTCAGTAAAGGTCTGAAAAGTTCACAGCTAAAATGGAAACAAGCCCAAGAAGTGACTATATTTGTATAACTTGATCAGAATTTGGGAAAAAATAATTTTACTGAAGACAATAATATAAGCCTATCAAATCAGAATTTTACATAGAGTTTCCAGAGCTCTACTAATGAATACTGACTCATTGGTCAGTTATGGTGAAAATTTAATGCAGCTCTAAAAGAAACACATGAATCAGAATATGTTCAGTGGTTCCATTGTGTGAGTATAAAAACTGCATGAGACATCCAGTTCTTCCATTACTTTCTGAGACCAATTCTAGAGCATACAGTAATTAATACTTCAGCATTTTGCTTGCATCAGACCCTGCCACTGAATTAAAGCTTCTTTTATTTTGCCACAGTCATGAACTATTTGGACTTCGTGTAAAACTGTAATTGTCTGGCTGCTAATATGGTGTTCTAGTTTTCAAGATGGCAGGTAAACCTACAACTGAATCCTTTCTAAGAAAATGATAATCTGGAGGACGAGTGTTAAGATAGAATTGAAGACACTAGTATATTACTCTATAAAATTGCATCCGTAGACTGTCGCTTCCTGTCTACGGCCCTGAAAAGTACCTGTTCATAGAGTAAAAGTCTGAGGCAAGTTTGATTTGAAGCAGGCCCTAGTTTTAGCCCCAAATGCTTACATTCTAAGACTTTTCCACTTGATTAGGTTGTATGTACACAGGCTTCATAAAATTTCGCCTTCTAAAATTGGTTCAGAATGTCAGCTAACTTTTGTTGTATATTAACCTGTTTCAAAATGGCTGAAACTGATAGAGCAAATAGTTATTGTGAACGAAACAACTTATCATTTTAAGTATTGCTGAAAATATTAAGATCTGCTCTTGTCTTCTTGAGAAATGATTATATATTAAATCACCTTTTGCTTCTTATAAGAATTAGCCCTTCTCCGAGTTAGAAACTTATTTTAGCCCATTTCAAATACTTTCTTATGTTTAATTTTTAAAAGATAGCCCATAAATCCGAGAATTTGAAAAGTAGAGAGAATAATCAACTCATGTAAATGTTGTCTTGTTAGGAAAAAAGTATATTTTGCCTGTATTATTTGTAAGGAGATTTTCAGTTATAGAAGTCTATCACTACTTCCATCCATCCATCTACCCGGCACAGTAATAGTGACAAAAATAATGAATAATAGTTGTATTATAGGGTGGTGCCTGTGGCTTAGTGAGTAGGGTGCTGACCCCATAAACTGAGGGTAGTGGGTTCAAACCCTGCCCCAGCCAAACTGCAACAAAAAATAAACCAGCGTTGTGGGAGGTGCCTGTACTCCCAGCTACTTGGGAGGCTGAGGCAAGAGAATTGACTAAGCCCAAGAGCTGGATGTTGCTGTGAACTGTGAAGCCAGGGCACTCTACTGGGGGTGACAAAGTAAGACTCTGTTTCTTAAAAAAAAAAAAAGAAAGAAAGAAAGAAAAAGAATAATAATAATAATAATTGTATTAACAGCAAAGGGAATTTATTGAATAATTACTTTTGTTCCAGAAACTCCTGGACAAAAATGCTTTATATCGGTTATCTCATTTATTCCTACCAATGACCTCTCAATGATATATATGAGAAAACCGAGTCTCAGAGGTTATCATAACTTGTTCACAGTGAAAATGATCAAGTGCAAGTGCTGACTAATTAGTCTAATGCCAGAGACTATTGTTTTTACTGGTGGCTAGAATGGTTTAGAATACTTTGTTCTCTGCTTTACATATATTTGCAAAAGTGTCTAGTTATTTCGATTTAGATTAACTTTTTGGCCCTACAGCTCTCAATATCCATACATTTTCATGACACTATTTTGTCTTAGACTTTCTTCCTAGCATTCACTTGGGACTATGACTAGGGTAATCAGACAACCCTTTTTCCAGATCAGGACACTTGTAAGAGTGAAAAGGGCTGGATTAGTAGGTATGCTGGGACAAGAGACGCTAACTAAACTATCCAGGCACGTGAAAACACAGGGCCATTCCAACAGGAAATCTTTTCTCTGCTCCTAGTGTAGAGTGTAGGTTCTCTGAGGACAAAACTAGCTATTTTGTTTGATGGTTCCATGACATCATCTTTATTTTTTCAGGATTCATTTTCTGAACAACTATTTTTGTCTCTGTTACGGAGTTGAAAATATAATAAGCAACCTAAGAAACATAAAATGTTTTAGTATTCCTTAGATCTGATTAGCTATGGACACACAAGAACATTCATTTCTCACAGTTACAGTATAAGTATAAAACACCCTGTACCTTTAATAAGTCCTTTCTCTTGCAGAGTTTTCAGGGAAGGTCTCCGGGTAATGAACTTCTTTAATCTGCTTTTAACTCGGTTTTTGTCACTTGTATCGGAAGCACTATGATGCAGTCTGAACACTGAAGATAAAAAAAAAAAAAAAGAAAAAGGTTTAAGTAAATTTCTTCTTTATGATTATTACTTTCTGCAAATACTAATAGAAAACAGTAGTTATGGAAGAACTCCCTGCAATAACCGCTGGGGCTCTTCTGTCTAGACAGGATGTGTATACAAGTCAAACGGCCCACATGAAAAGCCTGAGTCCCGCTGCAACGTGAATGTGCTAAGAAAATGTGGTTGGCTCTGCAGTTTACCATGGATTTTCAGTTTCCTTCCCTTATATTTAACATGATCATCCGCATAACACCACTTATTTGTATCTGTACACAAATTTCTTGGAACAAAGAGAAATTTATCTACATTATAGGGGAGAACTCTAACATTGCTAATTTCAATTAAGTCTGATTATATATTATACTATCTCTAGGTAATGAAGGCATTTTTGAAGGTGTTGCTTGCTTGAATAATTCTGTCAACTTTCTTTTTTATGTTAACCCCGAGTAATTTCTCTTTCTGAAGCGACTATTTCTTATTCTCTTTACTAATGTATAATTACCACCAGTTCCAGGTGAAATTCAGAAATACAAATTTGCCTCAGACTTTTCCCCTGTTTTCATTAGTGCCCTCTTCTCAGCTTCCCATTGTCAGTTTTGCCTTCAAAGTCAGGGGTATATTAAGTTCATCCCGAAACAAGTATTTGCTGAATGTCTACTAGTCATCAGGCTCCAGGCTTACGGCTCTGAATTCAGTATGAATATTAACACAGAGCAAGGTCTGGTTTTTCATAAACCATGGGGTCTGAACACATTCACAGTGTCTTATCATTACCGACACTTAGTACTTCGTTGTGTCTGTGAGATAAGATGTAGATCTTAACTGAACCCTCCATGGTCTTAACCCATTTGTTGATGTAATGTGAGAATGTGGGACACTTTACTAGGTATTGTTTTTAACAAATATAGGTCTGTATTTTAACGTCTGCCTGTTTCGAG
This sequence comes from Galagoides demidoff, assembly GCA_963574575.1. Classification (NCBI taxonomy): domain Eukaryota; kingdom Metazoa; phylum Chordata; class Mammalia; order Primates; family Galagidae; genus Galagoides; species Galagoides demidoff. The sequence goes on along the minus strand of CAUYQV010128717.1, from coordinate 17,219 downwards.
GTGTGAGAAACTTTCTCATGACTGGCCAAGTGAGGACATTTTTGAACCCTCCCTCCCTGAGCTTTGACTGAAATGCGTTGCAAATTTGAATTGGCAAGATGGGAAGTTAAGGTGAAGTGCAAGGCTGGCAAGGACAGAAAGAGGAACAGCCTGCCTGCCTCGTAGGAGAGTGGAGTTTTATTTTTCAATTAAATTAAATGTTTTGATTATCACATGGGACCAAGTGCTGTAAGTTACTAAGTGGAGACAATGTCACTCAAGAGGACCATAATACTTTGTATTTATTACCTTGAAGTAATACTTCCCAACTTTTTTGTTGTTGATATTTTAGGCTGGACTATTCCTTGTCATAGAGTCCTGTCCTCTGCAGGCTGTCTGGGACGTTGAGCCTCATCCCTGGTCTCTAACTACAATATGCCAATTGCACACCCTCCTTAGTTTTGGCAATCAAAAAAATGTCTTCATACATTGCCAAATGGTTCCTGAGGGGTGGGTGTGTGCAAAATTACTAGCTTAGACTAATGGGAAAAGTTATTAGACCCACTTAAGTTCTCATTGATTGGTGGGAGGTGGTCTATCCATACACCAAGAAAAGATAAAGGAATTCTGAATGGAAAAACAATATCTATCTATCTATCTATCTGTCCATTCATCCATCCATCCATAAAATTATATATATGTGAACATACATATCTGATCTATCATCTACCTCTGTCTCTATCATCTGTATATCTAACTAGCCAGGTAGCTAATATCAACTACCTGTTTATTAAATCAACTGGTATTAAAACCACAGCTTCTGTCATGTGAGGACGGTGAGTAGGTCTATTGTTTGAAACAATTGGGACTCACTGTTATAGACCTAAGCTTCCTATCTATTGTTCCTGGAAGAATGAGTCATTTAGGTGTGAGAGTTATAGAGGCCTTCAGCACACGGGGTGATTAAGCAGGACCGAGGAAGCCTGACCGCTGGGCAGTTGCATGGTCTTCTGCTATGAGCAGTCTTATTCATTTTCCCCAGTGGGTTCCACAAGTATTAACATTTGCTCTGTGTATCTTAACTTAAAAAATTGTGAGAAGCAGTGTTTTAGACCTATGCTATTAGCATGGTTCCACTGGTCACGTGGGGCTACTGAGCACCCGAAACACAGCTTGAGCTGTACCCTGAGATGTTTTAGATATTTTAGGTTAAACAAAATATCTTATTAAAATTAAAATATTATTAAAACCTGCTTATTTTTACTTTCCAAAATATGGCTACTAAAAGATTTTACACTACACATATGGCTCACATTGTATTTCTGGACAGCGCCACTTAGCTGATTAAAAACAAACAAATACAAATCGACAACCTATCACATACATAGGTTGAAATCCATTGTTGGATTTCACTGCTGTGGATAAAATACCATGGTCTGTGTAATTATGAAACATGGCAAGGGGTATAATACAAGTACAAGAGACTAAGGGATCCTGGAGGAGGAATTGACCCAAATGCCCTTAGAACCAAAACAAGTAAAATTTGCTTTCAGAGGACTGTAGATAGCGGGCATTAACTGATTCAAAACTGCATGGCTGGAAGAGTCATTCTGAGCATCTTCACACACTGTGCTCATGTGATGTCAGATCAACTTTCATCCTAGGTCCATTCATCGCACTTAATACCAGTGGTACCGGATCTGCTTCATCTGAAAGAGATAGTCGAAGTCCGTACGTCTGGATTCTAGTGTTGCCAGCTGAAGGAACACTTACATCCTATGGAATTACACTGCTTGGGGCAATTCGAATCTCACTTCCACCCTTGGAATGGCATAGAATCATCAATCTAAGTTTTCACAGGTTACCAAAGGTAATATTTTCTATTTCTGGTCTCTCATCAAAATCATGCCAATCCCCATGACAAAATACCAAGAAATGCAGGGCCAAACAACGTATATTTTTTGCCCTTTTGGAACTAGTTAAAACGATGGGATTAGAAAGTACTTTGCACATGAAAATATACACTTACAGAGTATACATGCTAGATTACAAAAATAATTATGTAGTGAATTATATCTTTTTGAAACCCCCCCAGGTATTCTAGTGATAGTATTCTTAATTAGAGAGAGATATATGTATATTATATTGTTTTCAATACCACCATCTGGCTCCACATGTGAGAAATGTGTGTAAGGTGCATTGGTTTTCCAAAAAAAAAAATGGAAATATGTTTTTTAAATGCTTTATCTTGTTTCCTTCTCAAATGTACTGAGAAAGTAGCAGTTTCGGATATGATTATACACTTTATAACACAGTCAAACTCTCCAAACTTGCTTCTAATGATGACTTTCCTAGAGACAGACCAGAGCGTCAACTTCCATTTCCTGATGCCATAAATAATTGTCCTCAGATGACAAGTCAAATTACAAGGCCTATGCCATCATTCACTCCATTCATTTTAAGAAGAGTTATGCAGAATCTGAAGTCAATAGACGACTATAATATATAGCATACTTGTTATTAACCAAATATCTTGAAAGCACTATGAATACAAAATAAAAATGTAAAAAGTGCATGGTTATAAACCAAGGTCCAAAACTGGGTCCCTGTAAACAGCAGTAAAAGTCGTTGAATATTGTGGTTTACAAATCTGATTTTAACAGCCAAACTTATAAAACAGTTTATGCTTTTCTGTTGTCAAGGGAGAAAAACTTGCCAAATTGTTCATTTTAAGTAAATACAACATAACCAATTAAGGAAAGCAAATTTAAACACATGCCTATGATAATCAGGACATAGTTTGCTTCTGATTTCACTACTGATTTTAACAGAACAGTGTTCCTTCCATTTTCCCACAGCACCCAAGTGACCCCACACATACTTTTAGAAACTTGTAATCACACAGTACAAATAAAAGGACACTTTACTGGAAAATACACAGTGTGGTACCATAATCCATCATTTATGAAAAATAGAATTCAGCCTTTTCTTTTTCCTCAGAGATTCAACTCCTTTTTGAGGGTTAAGCTTCCTGAAGTTAAAAAATTTATGTTAAGCCAATGAGCAGGTTTTTTTTTCCATTCCCACTTAAACTTTTTCTTTCGAAATGAAAAAAAAGTCCAAAGAGATATGGTTTAAACTCTAAAACATTTAATCTGATTTATATGTAAGACTAGAAGAATCACTTTTAATTCTATGTATTTTCACCTCCATAGTTAACCTGAATTGTACTAGATTTCCAGGATAATAGAATTTACCTATATTTCCTTTATGTTTTCTTCTCTATTTTCATTGATGGGTGCTCTTTTCTTTGAAGCCCACAGAAATAGAATACGTGAATAGGAATTTTGAATAACATTATGAAGTTTAAGTCTCAATACACACTAGACAAAGGCATTAGCTTTAAGTACCATTCTTAACCATTTAAAGATTTGAAGTTAAAAACTGCTCTAACCAGAGAAAAGTTGGAATTCTGGGCTTTCTAGGATGTTAGGATAGTGGGCTTTCTCAGATAATCAGTTAATAGCATTACAGATGAGAATAGGCATTACTCCAACATAAGCTCTACACCCGATGACGACGCAGCTATCATGGTGTTAAAATCACTTCTAGGGGCAGAAACATTTAAGGTAATGATTGGCCTCTGCATGTTTATTTTCCCACTTTAGTAACAGGAAGAAGAAGCAGCACATTTTGGATCATGAACATCTACTACCGTTACATTAAGGAGATGGGAACCACAAAAGAAAACCCCCAAATCTTCCAGAATCCAACAATTTGGATAATGTGATCCAGAATTGTGCATCTGCCAGAAATTCTCTTGCTGGGGAACTTATTTTGAAATATCCCCTCTTCTTGCCAAACTGCTGTTCTCGAGGTATTCCCATGTTACAATTACATGTTGTTATTATTATTTCTTTTTCTAATTTGAAAATGCTGGGAGAGCTAATGTTTCAGAAATGTTGCTAAAGGGCAGCAGAGCCATTATCCTTCAGAAAAGCTACAGGAAACAGCTTTCTGGGCTACTTGTTCTCACTCTATTGGTGAGGTTTGACATAGAGATCAACATCAGGTGTAGAGAGATAGTTTTGTTAGCAGCTAAGAGCTCCCAACACTTCAATTCAATTCCAGGAGGACGTCAGGTCAAAGCTGGCGGCGGTTGCTTAGTACAATCATCTTACCGCAATGTGGTGACCGGAGAGGGAGATATGGAAAGAAATGACACAATAAGGTTATGTCAGGCTCTTAATCCCCAGAGATTCCAAAACACTTCTCAAACCATCACAGGGATTACATAATGAAGTACTGAATTGTCTCCACTCATATTTTCCAATACAGCCTTTTTGTGTTTGGAATCAGCCTGTTTTACCACTTTCCAAATTACTTAAATAAGAGTACCTTACCAAAGTTGATTGAAAATACAAATAAGTTTATTATATTTCTTTTTAGCCGCTTGCCTGATTCCTTTCCAGGGCATATGCACTCGTGCTAACTCACAGGGCTGTAATAAACTCTGCTTTGCCTTCTCCAGCATGTGGATTTAGAGCTCCCAGGACTTTGCATGTAACTCCCTGTGTCAGAGTAGGCCTAAAGGGTGAGTCTGGGCTTAATGTACTATGGGTCATTTAATATCTACCCCCCCCATATGCTCGATGTAAATAGAAGTCATAATTTCAAACCCTAATTTGCAGCCCGAGAAACTAAATTATTGAAACTGTAAGTGACTTACTCAAAACACAATCATATTAAATCTGGAAATAATCGAAAGAGGGAAGAAGGCCATTTTAAACAGCAGCTCTTGGTTTTAGCCACTTAATTCCCACTTAGATATTGTAGAAATATAGACAAAAGCACAGAAGGGCATTCACACATTATCTATGCAATGATTCATATTCATTCTACCATTTAAAGAGAAGTGAGAATTCATATGAGGAAAATGTCTACTTTTAGACTAAATTATCTAGTTTAAATAGTCAAATCAAGCTATACTTTTACATTTTCAGTGTCAATAAAGAGCTGGCAATCTACTATCATTAACCATGTGAAAATTCTGTGACTACTTTTCCCAGAAATTTATGTATCCATGTATCCTACTTCTAATACATTCATCTATCTCTGACATAAATTTTTCAGTCTTTTCAAGGATAGGCTTAATATTTTTATTTTATTGATAATACATCTTAGATGTGTCTATGTTGGTAATATATTTCTGTAGTACAAGACAAGGTGTTTTTTTAAACTTTTTGTCACAGCAGTTAGCATAGCTTTGAGTTTCATAATGAATACTTTTGATGATGATAATAATGATAAGGATGACTTCAATACTGTACTGAAAATATTGAGTGTATCATTATAACATGTAATTTTCCTTTCATTATAGATTTATCTGGTTTTCTTGCTATATGCCAGAGTTTAAAAAGATCTTCATTACAAGTTATAAAAATACTACACTTTTGGATAAACCAAAAAAGAAAAAAGAAAAAGAAAGAGAGAGAGAGGAAAAGAGCGAGAGAGACAGAGAAAATACACCTAAATAGCAACAATCTATCTATGTGTAGAGATACATGATGACATTTTTCCTGAAACAAAATCAGATATAGGATAAAATGTAAAGATTCAGATCATTAAGACATTCTTCTATTGACTATATTTTTTAACTTGGCTTCTTATGACTTGATATAGTGTCAGTAAAACTTTGTCAACTTGAGTGCTGTTCAGAACTTTGATAAATTTGCTAATAAAGTAAGTGGTTACTGAACTATGGCAGTAGCTGATTTTGAAAGCTGAATTACTAACAAAAGAAAAAGAAAAAAATAACATTGGACTTCAATCCAGACACAGGGCACTGTGAAGCAGAAATATGTTTTCCATGAGGAAAGATAGTATATTAAGTACAGGAATGAGTTTTCTTCTATTGACAGAAAACAGGTGACAGCCAAATCAAATGAGAAGAGCCTTATAGATAAATGTAAATATTAGTCCACAGAGAAAAACCACAAAAGGAAACAATAGAGCTATAGGCATGGTAATTGCACCACAGAGGTAACAGAATGGCAGAATTCTAGGAAATTAACACTTAGATTTCTGTAAAAAGTAAGGAAAATTGGAGAATGAAATACAATTCATATTTAAGAGTATTGGATATTTCAGTGCTGATATATTGACTCAGATTCTAGACAGCATGCTTAGCAGTGTTTCAAATGGGTAGTAATTAAATCCATTCTCCACATATACATGTGTATAGTGAGACCTGTGAGAGCTACTAGTATATATCATGTGTATTTGGTATTTGTACACTTGTGAAAATGTGTGCAAAGATGAATTCTCAGCAGGCATGGAGGGGAGGGGTATATTACAACTTTGAAGCTCTTTCTTTAAATCTCCCAACTCCTGGCCCTACATGTCCTTCAATGTATCTTTAGAAAAGAATATGATATAACTATAATGTATCCTCAATTTTTCAAATGTAAAATTTGACAGATAAAACAAAAATATACGTAAAAGGCACAGGCAGTTTGAAAACTATCTTGAAACTAAATAATCAATAGTTAAGAGGAAGAAGGAAAGTGTTTATTTAGATTGTAAGAAAAGTTAAATATATATATAATATATAAGTATATGTAACATAAAGTGCTTCCCAAAGTCACCCTTAAAGTTGTTTTACAGAGGGGAAATGGGAAATTGCACCTAAATGTGCCTTTATCTATAAAATATTAAAAATTTTACAAAAATTTGTTGGCTACCTCTTTGTAAAATTTTGTTATGAATACTTTGTATATAAATATACATTTAGTTACAATTTCTCATTGTCCTTATATTTGGTGACTTCAGGGGTGACTTTTGGGACACCCTGTATATCATTTATTTCTAAAAATTTTAATTTTCCCTGGGGGTAGACAATCTGGTTATCCTAAATGTTACGTTTATTATTAATAATGACTAATATGTGGGGAGTACTTGCTATGCAAGAAGAAACTTATAAGCCTGGTGTATGTGAGTTACTCTTCACAGCCTTTCAGTGTGATAAGTTTCACTATTGTCCAACTTGGTGGATTAGGAATCTGAGGGTCAAAGAGGTCAAGCCATGAAGCAAATAAACGGGATACAGAAATCAGGGTGTGATTCCTATTTCGAGGGCCTGTCTGCCTCTGCTTTATGTGAACTGCTTACTGGAACAGTTACTTGTATGCATCATTGTAGACCTGACAGGAAAAGTCAGTTGCCTTAGATGAGATGAGTGAATCACGGGACAACAGTGGAGCTGCTGGCAGAAAACTGCCTGGGTTGCTAATGACAATGGCTGAAGGAGGCATGTGGGTAGCACGGAGCTGTAACCACATACACGCGAACTGACCTCCACTGAAAGGCTGCATACTAGGCTCAGGCCTGATCACTCATCATTCTGCAGATCGCTTGCTGTTAGAGCTGTAGGTAGGGATTGGGCTTCCTTTGAGGCAAAAATGGCTAGCAACTTCGCTGGACTTCTTTGGATAGCCCCTTTGCCATCACACAATCTTTTACAGATGCACACTTGGCTCACCACAGTGTAAGTGAACATATCAATTTCTCTAAACTCCTCAGCTTTTCTCCCAACCAAACCAGGAAATCTTGTTCTTCTCTAGGCAAAACCTCAGAGCTCCATGATTTGTTTTATTCCTGGTTGCTTCTGAGGAACTCACTGTAAAAGTTCAGGGTCAGCAGGTAGTGGGAAAGCAGGTAAGAATCATTTATATGGCTTCCCTCTAATGCTAATGCCATTCCTTACAATGAAAAGGCTGTTCCTTTCTTTCTGACCTTTCTCTGTCTCTGTAGAACATTATAGGCTCTGATTTTGAATTTCAGCTCTGTCACCTAACATGGTATCTTATTCAAGCTATGTGAGCTTTTTGTGCTTCTATTTCCTTATCTTTTAAATGGTGCTAATGATATCCATGGCAAGGATTATTGAATCCCCTGATATATGTCAAACCCAGCACAATGTTCAGTATATAATACATATGCAATAAATGGTAACAATTATTAATCTTATATTGTGATAGGTGTCTTGTATTATTATCACTGCTGTATAAACACTAAGTAAACAGAGAAGGTATTATGAACCGTCACTTCCTCACCCTCCATGCAAGGGATTGTCATTTTTTTCAACATTTACTAAGCATTTTCTATGTATCTGGTATTACCCAATTATGCTCTTAGCTATTGCGCACACACGTTATCAGGCTTGCAACTAAAATAAATACTTGTATACAATCTCAAGAGTTACCTGTGATTAATTTCTGCCAGGTAGAGTGAATTTCAAGATTTTGAGCATGTGCTGAAATCATTGGCTTTTGAAGAACTATCCATTAACGACTTTCTGAACTGTGACAATGGATATTGACAGGGCTTGTCAGACTAAACCACTATTGATTGGCTCACATCATGTGTATAGCAAAACCAATTTCTTTCAAGTGCTTCTTCCTAACTGAAATACATTATTGCAGCCTTCCTCTTGTTTATTATAACACCCAAGCTCATTGCATGTAACACATCCAGCAAAAAGGTTTCACAATGAATGAGGCAGCAAACGGCGATACAGACAGAAGTGAAGGTACTTAGCAATCCAAATACTCTTGTATGTAAGTTGCAATTTCTTTTGAAAATATTGATTCCTTGCACAATCTTTGTTTTACTTTATAATCCTCCTAAATGAGGAAAGATCATGGACTAACGGAGCTTTACTATTGTTTAATGCCCCTCTGCTTCTCATGGTTTCTATCCCTGAAAGAAACTATTTTAAGTATTGTGTATATGTTTAAGTTGTGGGAAAGAAAGTGTTTATGTTGGGTCAGGGCTCTTCTTCCCATAAAGATATATAGCTCTACACACATGCACACATACAGACACACACAGAGGAATGTGTCTGTTAGCAAACCTCAGTTTGCCCCGCTAAGTGACTTGGGCCAACGGTATAGTTTTATTATTAATTTGAATTTGCGTTGTGCCTTTCTTCCCAAGAGGGCACATTTCTTACTATAACAATATTCTTACAAAACAAAGAGCAGTTCTCACAATACTCCCATGAGTAGAAAGAAGTCCAGATTTATTCTTTTTATTTGAAAATATTATTATTAAACAAAATCCAAAAAAGCTCTTTCCACAAGTACTAACTGATCATACCCCCTGCTTCCTGCAGTGTACCAGAAGTATCCAGAATCCTAGGAAACTTTCGCCTTGGTTTTCACCCTTCAAGAAGCTCAAAGTTCACTATATGCAAATGCCTGAGGAAAGGAGGGTATTCCCAAATTCTTAGGGGAATTCTCACGGTGTTCCTAAAATTAATGCTCCTTGAAAATGATCCTCGTAGCTCACATGAGTCATTTCTGATGATGAAAAGGGAGACTTTTGGTTAACTCTATAAATGCTTTAATTAAGTCTAGTATGGTGCTGCCAGCTTCTTTTCCATTCTAGACTTGCCTAGAAATACAAAGAAAAGCAATTGCTTAGATGGCTTGCAAACACTAGTCAAGAGAAACGTTATCATGCTTCAAAACACCTGCAGAAGCTGCAGAGTTGGGAGTTCATTTGACCGTTCTAGATAGAGATTTCTCCCAAAATAAGGATTCTTTTGAGTCCTGCTTATTGCTCTAAGCTCTGGTCCAGGAAAATGATTGCACTCAGCACGCTGGGCCATGCTCTTCCTCTGGCTTCACCCCTTTGCTGTGGCCTCTCACCCCCCACATTCTTCAGCTCTGAGACAGGCCCCTTGGCCTTCAGCCCATACTCTTGGCACTCTCTGCAGGGCTTCCTCTGTCCTGAGGAACAGTTGGTTGTCAGAATGGTAGCCTCCCTTGCCTTTTTCAGGACATCAGAGTTCAGAAAATGTCAGGCCAGAGTCAGTTAGTCTCTCACAAAATAGTTTTGCTGGGACAGAACCCTCTATTAAAAGCATCACTTTGACATAAGCTTCAAGCTATTTGCTCTAAAATATGCATGCGAAGCACTGATTCCCACCCCCCCGCCCCCAGGAAGTGTGATGAAACTGCAAAGGGTGCGCTGAGCAGAGCTGAGGACACAGTATGTAGTCTACGGCTAAGTGATCAGGGATAGTGGGGTGGTTTGTCCTCACAAATGCTGACAGACAGCTGCAGTTTGCAGCTGGCAGGGAGCTTATGCTCACTAAACAAAGATCGAGCTGGAGCCCGGTGAATACTTGGCCCTATTGCAATAATCATAATTCATAACACACATTTCTAAAGAAAGAGAAAAAACTAGGAAAAGACCCAGAAAGATTCACATAATTCTGACATTTGATGTGTCCTGGATATAGCCTCTTTCATTTGCTGTCCGTTTTGAAATCTCTCTGTGGTCCTGAATGGTGACGGTGGTAACCATGTGTGTGACAAATGGAGCTGCTCCCTGCTTTCCAGCTTCCCGCTCAGATTAACTCTTCCCTTAGTAGGATGTAAGCATTCCAATTTGTACAAATAATCAACATATTGAATCCTATAATGGCGTGTATTTATGATCTATGTACGAATGACTTAAAAAATGCATAGAAAAAAAAAGAAATTGTGATGGGAGATTTACTTACTGCCAAAATCTTAACTGCTATCCCAAATATTTTATTTCTTTTTCTAAATGAGTGAATTATAATAAAATTGCCAAGCTTTTTTCTGTTTTCAACCACCAGATAATCCCATTTGGGGTATAGCTCATATTGGAGTCTCAGGAGCATGAAACATTAAATCTGGAGGAACTAGAGAGCAGAGCTAGGTGTTCCTCCTAGCTTTGGAAATGAGGAAAAAGACATCCAAAGGCCAGAGTAAAGGCTCCATCTGAACTTCTTAACCACTATTTCTGGGTGTTTTTCAGCACATCTTTATGCCTTAATAAACTCACATTTGATTTTACCAGAAAAACTGTTCCTAAATCCAGAAGAATGTTCCAGAGGAGCCGTTTCAGTTACGTAGGTTCTTCTGCTAAGCAGGAATTTTAGATTTAAATCAAAATGCAGTAATTGCCATCAATTAATTCTGTTTTATTCTACATATTTAGAATAGGGAAGTTTTAAATATTATATGGAAATATATTTAAATTTATATGCATAGTTATGCATACTAATATGAAAAATACATGCCCCAAGGGGCGAAATTTCAGTAGCCTTCTTTTGACATGTAGCAATGCTAAGTGTTTTGTTATTATCCTTTCCTCTAACTTTTGGTAACCTGAAATCTGTAATAGATTATTACTACTTGGGGTTTTGAGCCTTCCCTTTCCCTGGGGGAAGAGGATTATATTGCTAAATGCCAGTGCAACCCTCCAGATGCAGATGTCATTGAGAAGAGTCCTTGTGGGATATACTTTCCATGTGTTGCAGCCTAAGCTAGGGGGGAACATGGAGGATTGAGCTATGGATGGGAAAACGCATTTCACCGAGTTGCAACCCCTCTGAAATTCGAACTTTTGGACTATGGAACAGGCTTGCGAATGGAACTTCTGGTCTCAGAAGAAAATGTTTTTGGGTTTTAAAGGCCTCCAAAAGCTTCTTGAGACATTAAGTGCCTCTTACATAAAATAACACAGTGATGATTTAAGGCCAGGGGAATTGGAAATGCACAGATTAAATGACCTTCAAAATACACATAGGTTTAAAATTGAAAGGAAAATGCACTTAGCAAAAAAGCATTTGGGACTGATTTCTAAAATATGGTTGGAAACATTAAGCAAACTCAAAATGAGGCGACGCGCACACATCCTCATTTTGACTTAAAGATCTACTTTAAATAACACAACAGATGTAGTCATCAGCATTTATTCCAACAGGGACACTGTGAATGGTAAGAAAGGCACGGTAAGACATGGGTAATAATAAGAACTACTGTCATTGTTATCCTTTAATCCTTCAAACTGTCAAAGCAGAACCAAGAGTAAAAGAGAAATATTCTAGCAGGATCTGACACCCTCCCCATTTCTGTCAGGCAGTTCAGTTAGGAAATATCTACCAGGAAGTATTTCCTTAAATTGGTCACCAGAAAGCAAGATTGCTGGTTGCACTCTATGGCATGACAGCAAAAATAAAAAGCCACCTGGGACCTTAGTCTGAAAACTCTCCTGACAAACAGGTACCGGCTTATGCGATAACTAAGGAGAGCTGGGGGCAGGGTTGTGCATGATGGGTGAGCCTTTACTTTATGAGGGAATGGGCAACTGAGATTTGTTCTGGGTCACATGATGATTTAGTAAAAATATTTCTTTTTCTAGTTTCGTGGCCACAGGAAACAAACTGCTGTTGAAATAACATATTCCAAAGTTGAGGCTGAAGGAGGGGTGAGGCTGGAGTTTAATGGTGGTCTCTACACCCTCACCAAGCCTAGGACAGAGTTAGTGGCCAATAAAAATGTTTAATAATTGAATAGTTTCTAAGCACACAAGCTTGTATGTTAAGAGATCTGATTTGAATCCTAAGTCTACCACTTAGAAAGTGTGCAACAATTTCCCTAGATCTCAATCTCCTCACCTTCATAACAGAGATAAAAAGATAGTGGTTGCAAAATTGTAAGGATTAATACTACAACATATAAAATCACAATGCTTTGTATGTACACAAGTACATCAATCTTCATCCTCTTCTTCCTTTCCAGAATACTCACCATCTTTCCCACAACTTATAGCTTTCACTAGACGCTATGTAAAAGTGAGTTAAGTAGAAATAGGTCCTTGGGCTGTGGGAGCTAACAATTAAACATCACAATACATATGTGTTCAGAAAGAAAGAGGGTATGAATACTTTAAGAAACTTGAAATAAATTTATATAAAAATTAAATTAAGTTTACATTAGTACTATCTGCCAGTAAAGAGTTATATCCACATTGCAAAGGAATAGCCCTCGGAATTGCTTTCTGAGACACAGGACATCTTACACTTTTAACACATGGATCACCCAACTCTTCACTGCATAAGTTTATCATTTGTATCTGTGATGGCAATAAATGTACTGGTATAAACCCCTCTAGGTGAATGTACAGTGTATAGTACTACTACCACTTCTGATAACAATGATGATTTTAAAAATAACAAACATAGAAATCTTTTATTTTGCACTTTAAGATTTAAGTCCTGGGCTCGGCACCTGTGGCTCAATCAGCTAAGGCGCCAGCCACGCACACCTAAGGTGGCGGGTTCAAATCCCCAGCCTGGGCCCGCCAAACAACAATGATGGCTGCAACCAAAAAATGGCCGGGCGTTGTGGCGGGCGCCTGTGGTCCCAGCTACTTGGGAGGGGGAGGCAGGAGACTTGCTTGAACCCAGGAATTGGAGGTTGCTATGAGCTGTGATGCCATGGCACTTTACCCAGGGGGATAGCTTGAGGCTCCGTCTAAAAAAAAAAAAAAAAAAGATTTAAGTCCTGTACCCAAACAGAAAGGCAGGAAGTCTGCTTTGATAAATATGGCAGCAATATATAATGATGTTTGTTGTCAGAATTGTATCAGAACTCCATCCCACAACATGTAGTCTTAGGGCACATAAATGTGTACTTCAATATTCCCAGCAAAAATATCTTGTACGTATTTTTTTTTTTTAAAAAATAACCTTAACACTTGATAAATTGTGGATGGAATTTCAGTCTCAGGGACAATCTAAAGACCTGAACTGGGAGTGTAATGGGGCATGAGGGAGTAGGTGAATAAGCAGGAGACCCTTTGCTTTGCTACTTCGGGTCAAAGGAGGATTATATTCACCACTTTCAAGCTTTAACTCTGACCAGCAGAGTTAAAGAAGGCTCCTCAAAGTGAGTGTCTTTCCAAAGCTTCCACACTTTCTGAAGGAGATGACTGGTTATACTTACTATCAGTCTTTAATTCTATTCCAAACTGACCGGCCTTGTTGCTCTTTCTTGAGCCTATTCTGCCTCAGGGCCTTTGCACATGTAGCATTCTCTGATCTGTAGCTTGCTTTCTTTAGATATCCACATAGTAACTTTCTTCACTTCTTTCAGCTTTGTCCCCAAACATCATCTCTCATAGATCCTTTCTCTTTAAAATTGTAAGACTTAGCTGCTCTCTATTATCCTTCCTTTTTCTTTGTTTTGTTTTTAGTTTTTGTTTTTAAGTCGCTAAACAAAATTTGTTTAATGTATTTTTCAATTCATTTTACATCTTTTTTTCTCTCCTATTGGGATGCTAGCTCCACCAGGGCAGGATTTTTGTCTTTTAAAAATTATTTTAGTGTGTTTTTTTCAGAGACTCTATTCCTAGCGCTAGAACAGTGTTGAGTACATAAGTGTTTAGTATGCATCTGTTGAACTAATAAAATAAATTCTGAATTCCTTTTTTAGAAAAATGAAAACTCTTAATTCCTGGTTTTCAAGATTTTAAATGTTTGTAGATAAAACACTATGTTCTTTATAAAAAAAAAAATCCTTCAGGAGGGGACAGAGGCAAGCTGGCAGACTGCAGCCAGCTTTCCACAGAGGGTCCTGTCCAGAAGGAGACTTAAAGGACAGAAATGTAGCAAGGGAGCTGATGGTTTGGAGCTGAGCCAAGAGAGAAGATTGAAGAACGCACTTCAACCTTGCTGAGGCGAGCTGCAACCCCAAAAATACAATCGAAAGGTATAAAATCCACCACCTAGTGGATGGGAGTCCCCTCCCCCACAAGAAGGGCTGGCAGTTTACTCCATACAAACAAGCGAGCAGAGTTCAAACATTCTTCCACTCTATCCCACGGGAGAGACCCCCTAAAATCTGGACCTCCTGCCAGGCATAAAACTGTAAAACTGTATAAAACTGTATATATTCCCTACCTGCAAATCTGAACTCCCAGGATTCCCCCCACTCTCACCCTGAGGTCTGGAGGTTTGTCACCCATGGAGACCAGATTCTTGGGCATTTCCTTGAGAGGAGTGGAGGGGGAAAGGGCTGGTGCTGGTCTGTGCTGACTCTGTGGCACGGGAGTGAGAAGAGGATGGTTAGCTCAGAGGAAGCCATACAGGAGCTGCGATATCCTGAGATGCGGGAAATGCTCACATCCCTTAGGCCATTACAGATAGGCATGCCCTGTCTCTCTGGGCAACCAGAGGTTCCAGACAGCAGCCACTGGCGGAATAGACTTGGGAAGTTCTGTGAGTAAAGAGACCATAACAGCACCTAGCCTTCAGGGGAATATAGCTGAGACAAAGGCATTGGGCGGGCAGAGGCTGGAATTGACACCTGGGTGTAAACTCTAATTGCTTGCTGCCCAGGGCTGAGTTTCTTATCAGCTCTAGCAGCATCTGACCTGCAGAGGAATTTAGCCATGACAGAAACAAATTATGTGAAGTGGCTATGTCCTGTTCTGCAGCAACATCAAACAGGCTGAACTGTGTGAACTGCCCCAGTCTATATTAAAAACACTCAAGGTCCCCCTGCCTGACTCAGACCTCCTGATGACTTAGGCAGTTGTAAACCCTGGGAGCGCTTTCTCACTGGAGTGAACTGCGTCACAGCCCTGTGGGATTACCAGTGACTGGGTACAAGGTAGGGGAGGAGGCATCAACCTTCCCAGATTAATTCATTTGCTGCCTGGGTCCTTTTGCCCTCACGCATTGGAGCAAGGTATATCTGAGCTGCCAGGAGATATTTGAACTGTCCCACCTGAGACTGGTGCTGACTAGGACAGCCGATTTGGACCCCTTGAACTGGGCAAATCACCCAAGGACTATCCACCCTGGGTGTATAGTTGAGGGAAGGTTTGATTTTCCTTGCCCAATTGTTGTTTGTGGGGGGCAGGGTGACTTAATAGCTGGTATTTCTCCACAGCTGAGACTTCAACCAAGAGTAACTCATTCACTAGGGCAGGACAGAGACCAGCTGAAAATAAGAAAGAGCCACTTAGCCCCACCACACCAAGCAGGTCCCCAGTCTCTCAGGCCATAACACTGCACAGATCCTTGACAAAGCTCAAGGGGAAAAGCCAAATGGGGTAAAATAATCATGGGGTGGAATTAGTGGAAAAGCTCTGGTCACATAAATAGCCAGAGTAGATCAACTCCCCCAAGAAAGGATGTGGCTGGTAATATGAATAACCAGAGTAGATCAACCCCCTCAAGAAAGGATGTGGCAGCTGAAACTGAAGATCCTCTTTATAAACAGATGTTCGAGATGTCAGAAATCAAATTCAGAATTTGGACTGTAAATAAGATTAATAGAATAGAGGCAAAGATAGAATTAGAAATTCAAGGAGCATTCCAAAAGTTCACTCAAGAATTCAATGAATTCAAAGACAAAACCACCAAAGATTTTGAAACATTGAGGTAAGAGATTGCCCTCAAAGATCTGAAAAATATGGTAGAATCCCTTGGTAACAGAATGCAGGAGGCAGAAGAAAGGATTTCAGATGTAGAATACAAAGTTTCTGAACGTGCCCAAGCATCCAAAGAGGATCAGAAATGGAAAGCAAAAATGGATCAGTCCCTCAGAGAGCTGTGAAATAATTCAAGGAAAACTAATATTCGCCTTATAGGAATCTCTGAAGGTGACGAAGTTGCTAAACACAGAGGCTCTTCTTTATGAAATTATGAAAGAGAACTTTCCAGATATGGCAAGAGATCCTGAAATTCAGGTAGCAGAGAGCTTCAGAACCCCAGCAGGACTCAATCTGAATAAGACATCCCCCAGACACATCATAATTAACTTCACTAATATGAAAGAGAAAATCTTGAAAGCAGCAAGATGTAAGAAAACCATAACCTACAAGGGGAAGAATATTAGAATGACTGCAGATCTCTCTACCGAAACCTTTCAGGCCAGAAGAGGGTAGTCATTGATATTTTATCTCCTAAAACAAAATAACTTTCAACCCAGGATCCTGTATCCAGCTAAACTGAGTTGCATTTATGATGGAGAAGTTAAATACTTGAATGACATTCATATGTTGAAGAAATTTACCATAACTAAACCAGCTCTCCAGGATATTCTCAGAGCCATCCTCTATAATGACCAGTGCAAACCTCCACCACAAAAGTAAACTAACTCAGAAACTATTGATCAAACTCCAACTTCTATAGTGGCAAAAGGATTAAAAACATCCACGGGACTTTTGAACAACTCGATACCTAAAATTTTACCAGGCTTGTCAATAATTTCAATCAATGTGAATGGCTTAAATTGTCCTCTAAAGAGACACAGATTTGCTGATTGGATACAGAAACTCAGACCAGACATCTACTATATACAAGAATCTCATCTTACTGTAAAAGATAAATATAGACTTAGGGTGAA
>CAUYQV010128716.1:0-14622 GCA_963574575.1 Galagoides demidoff | reverse complement strand
TTTTCTTTTTTTTTTTTTTTGAGACGGAGCCTCAAACTATCCCCCTGGGTAGAGTGCCATGGCATCACAGCTCATAGCAACCTCCAACTCCTGGGCTCAGGCGAGTCTCCTGCCTCAGCCTCCCAAGTAGCTGGGACTACAGGTGCCCGCCACAATGCCCGGCCATTTTTTTGGTTGCAGCCGTCATTGTTGTTTGGCGGGCCCAGGCTGGGGATTCAAACCCACCACCTTAGGTGTATGTGGCTGGCACCCTAGCCGATTGAGCCACAGGTGCCAAGCCAAAGCACCCAATCTTAATGTAGAAATTAACATGAAAAGTCACACATACACATATTAGTATCACCCAACACCAAAATATTGATTTGAAGAAAACCTCCTTACGCTGACAATCATTATGGCTATCCATTTTTAAACACATATTATATACTGGAAAAACTTACTGTGTAAGATTCAACTAATACTGTGGTTTCTAAGGCCAGTTTCTGCTCTTGCTCAATATTATATCCCACGTAACACAGTTTTTCTTTAATCATTCGAACTGTTTCAAAATCAGCAGAATGGTTGAAGGCATATCCTCTCAGTAGAAGCAGCTGGTACAAAAAAAAAGGGCAGTAAGTTCACAATAGATCTGAAGGAATTCCACTCTGTAAAAGCTATTAATGGTCACCAAATATGTCATAGTCATAAATACAAGGAGCAGTGGATCCTCAGCTCCTACTGAATATTTCAGCAGAATTTTATCTTCCAAAAAAAGGATTTGTATTTCAGTTTCACAGAGAATGACAGAATTAACAGTTAATGAATAGGCTCAGGGACTGTAGCTCAAGCGGCTAAGGCGCCAGTCACATACACCAGAGGTGGTGGGGTCGAATCCAGCCCGGACCTGCCAAACAAACCACGACCAAAAAAAAAAGCTGGGCTTTGTGGCAGGCGGCTCTGGTCCCAGCTACTTGGGCGGCTGAGGCAAGAGAATCACTTAAGCCCAGGAATTGGAAGTTGCTGCGAACTGTGATTGATGCCACAGCACTCTAACTCTAACCAGGGCGACAGCTTGAGGCTCTGTCTCAAAAAAACAAAAACAAACAAACAAACAAAAACACCACTTAATGAATAATAAATAAAATGAGGCAAAAAAGCTAGTTTTTTGAGTACTGTATGAGTATTATTATTTAGACAATATTTTGGGGGGAGATACAGTCTCAAGCTGTTGCCCTGGGTAGAGTACCGTGGCATCACAGCTCATAGCAACCTCCAACTCTTGGGCTTAAGCAATTCTCCTCCCTCAGCCTCCCGAGTAGCTGGGACTACAGGCACCTGGCACAACACCACGCTATTTTTTCTGTTGCAGTTGTCATTGTTCTTTAACTGGCCCAGGCCGGGTTCAAACCTGCTAGCCTCAGTGTATGTCACTGGTACCCTACCCAATGAGCTATAGGCACCACCCAATATTTAGGTAATTTTAATAATTGTAAAGTATATTACTGAATAAATATTTTAGTACTATACTCCTGTAGTCTGCAACTTGGTTATATAATCAATGCCATTTTATGAAATATCTGCAGGATTTAGAAAGTCTTATCCTTAGCTTCTAGTACTGTGTCTGGCAGATATTAAGAAGGCAAACAGGATTTGCTAAATAAACGAATGATAAAAGTAAGATACTTGCTCGAAAGTATAATTTCTAATATTGTATTTGTTTTTCTTTTTTTTTTTGAGATATTATCTCATTCTATTTTCCTGGGTACCATGCTGTGGTATCATAGCTCACGGTAACCTCAAATTGCTAGGCTGAAGAGATCCTCCTGCCTCAGCTTCCCAAGTAGCTGGGACTACAGGTGCCCACCACAATAGCTGTCTAGTTTTTCTTTTCTTCTTTTTAGACAGAGTTTCATTTTATTGCCCTCAGTAGAGTGTAATGACATCACAGCTCACAGCAACCTCCAACTCCTGGGCTTAGGTGATTTTCTTGTCTCAGCCTCCTGAGTAGCTGGGGCTACAGGCAGCCACCACAACGCCCGGCTATTTTTTTTTTCTTTTTTTTTTGAGACGGAGCCTCAAGCTATCCCCCTGGGTAGAGTGCCATGGCATCACAGCTCATAGCAACCTCCAACTCCTGGGCTCAAGTGAGTCTCCTGCCTCCGCCTCCCAAGCAACTGGGACCACAGGCACCCGCCACAACGCCCGGCCATTTTTTGGTTGCAGCCATCATTGTTGTTTGGCGGCCCGGGCTGGGGATTTGAACCCGCCACCTTAGGTGTACGTGGCTGGTGCCTTAGCCGATTGAGCCACAGGCTCCAAGCCTCGGCTATTTTTTTTGTTGCAGTTTGGCCGGGGATGGGTTTGAACCTGCTACCCTCAGTATGCGGGGCCGGCCCCTACCCACTGAGCCACAGGTGCTAGCCACAGGTGCTGCCCATAGTTTTTCTATTTTAGTTAGATGTGGGGTGTCGCTCTTGTTCAGGCTGGTCTCAAACTCCTGAGTGCAAGCAATCCATGCACCTCCGCCTCTCAGAATGCTAGGATTATAGGTGAGCCACCATGCCCAGCCCTAATATTGTATTTCTTAAATGCTAGAAAACATTATTATTTTAAAAGCATCCTGCTTTCTCTCTTTCTTTTTTTTTTTTTTTTTTGAGACAGAGCCTCAAACTGTCGCATTGGGTAACAACTCCTGAGCTTAACCAACTCTCTTGCCTCAGCCTCCCAAGTAGCTGGGACTACAGGCACCTGCCACAATGCCTGACTATTTTTTTGTTGCAGTATGGCTGGGGCTGGTTTTGAACCCGTCAACCTCAGTATATGAGGCTGCCACCCCTAATATTTTGGACTATGTGATTCCTTGTGGAACAAGCCCTGTTCACTGTAGAATATTCACAGCATCCCTATTCAGTTGTGACAACCAAAATGTGTCCAGAAATTGCCAATATCCCTTTGGGGGCAGCAATGTCCCTGCTTAAGAACTGCTGATTATAGAATTCCGGTATGGGTTCGGTGTCTGTGGCTCAAGAGGTTAAGGTGCCAGCCACATATACCTGAGCTGGCAAGTTCGAATCCAGCCCAGGCCCACCAAACAACAATGACGGCTGCAACCAAAAAATAGCCAGACATTTTGGCGGGTGCCTATGGTCCCAGCTGCTTGGGAGGCTGAGGCAGGAGACTCGCTTGACCCCAGGAGTTGGAGGTTGTTGTGAGCTGTGCTGCCACAGCGCTCTACCCAGGGTGACAGCTTCAGGCTCTGTCTCAAAAAAAAAAAACCGAAGATCAGGACTCAGTTTCCCCTGCATGTTTTTAATAATTTAAAAAGTTTAGGATATGGTTCATACCAGAAAATTCTTTTTTTTTTTTTTGAGACAGAGCCTCAAGCTGTCACCCTGGGTAGAGCACCGTGGTGACACAGCTCACAGCAACCTCCAACTCCTGGGCTCAAGCGAGTCTCCTGCCTCCGCCTCCCAAGTAGCTGGGACCACAGGCGCCCGCCACAACACCTGGGTATTTTTGGTTGCAGCCGTCATTGTTGTTTGTTGGCCCTGGGCTGGATTAAAACCCTCTAGCTTAGGTGTATGTGGCTGGCGCCTTAGCCACTTGAGCCCCAAGCCCCAATCTTTTTTCTTTTTGCAGTTTTTGGCTGGGGCCAGCTTTGAACCCACCACCTCTGGCGTATGGGGCCAGCGCCCTACTCCTTTGAGCCACAGGCGCTGCGTGCTAAGCCCTAATCTTTAACATAAAACTCACTTCCTACTTGAGAGATCTGGAGAATCATGAGAATGGCATGTGAGTTGTGTATATGCAGGTCAGAACTGGCCTCCAAGAGAAAATGTATGTGTGAGGTGTGGCAATAAAATTATGGTAAAGATTCTCTAGATTCCAAAGGTTTCTTTTCTTTCTTTCTTTTTTTTTTTTTTTTTGAGACAGAGCCTCAAGCTATTCCCCTGGGTAGAGTGCTGTGGCATCACAGCTTACAGCAACCTCCAACTCCTGGGCTCAAGCGAGTGTCCTGCCTCCGCCTCCCAAGTAGCTGGGACCACAGGCACCCGCCACAACGCGCAGCTATTTTTCGGTTGCAGCCATCATTGTTGTTTGGCAGGCCTGGGCTGGATTCAAACCTGCCACCTTAGGTGTATGTGGCTGGTGCCTTAGCCACTTGAGCCACAGGCACAGAGCCCCAAAGGTCTCTTGATGCTGGAGGCCAGAGGTTGTACTCGAGGTCTGAGCGTTTGCAAAACAAATCGGAGACATTCTGTCTGACACTTTCCATATTCCCTTTTTAATGCTTTTTCCCTGCTTTGTGATAATAAATAAGGACCCCCAGACTTTGTGTCAAGCCTCTTCATTCCTTGCATCAAGACTCACTCTTCTGGTGACCCTTAATGCCTTAAAAAACACTACATATGTCAGGCAGCGCCTGTGGCTCAAAGGCACCAGCCCCATATGCTGGAGGTGGCAGGTTCAAACCCGGCCCGAGCCGAAAACTGCAAAAAACTCCCCTAAAAAACCCCCACTACATATGTTATCAAGTACAGGCTAGGTACTTTTTTCAGCAATGTTTTTTTTTTTTTTTTTGAGACGGAGCCTCAAGCTATCCCCCTGGGTAGAGTGCCATGACATCACAGCTAATAGCAACCTCAAACTTCTGGGCTCAAGCGAGTCTCCTGCCTCTGCCTCCCAAGTAGCTGGGACCACAGGTGCCCGCCACAACGCTCGGCCATTTTTTGGTTGCAGCAATCATTGTTGTTTGGCAGGCCGGGCTGGGGATTCGAACCCGCCACCTTGGGTGTACATGGCTGGCGCCTCAGCCGCTTGAGCCACAGGCGCTGAGCCTCAGCAATGTTTTAAAGATTGTAACAAATTGTATTCAGAAGTAAACTTTAAAATAGTAAGCACTAGAAATGGATATATTCCATAAAAACTACTAGACAAACAAAGTCTGGCATATTTGGGCCCTGTTTATCTCAAATTATGATTAATGTACTACCACTGTATTTTTTGGAAAAGAACAAGAAAAGGTAACCTAATTAAGATTATGGCTTAGAGAATATACCTGTTCAAAGAATGGTTTTTTGGCAGAAAAGGCTATCTAATAAAGGTTAAAGTTCAGGGTCTCTTCCATCTTTGAAATACCTATCTGCCTATTCCTTAGGCATAACAAATACAAATTTTTTTTTGCAGTTTTTTGCCGGGGCTGGGTTTGAACCTGCCACCTCTGGTATATGGGGCCGGTGCCCTACTCCTTTGAGCCATAGGCACCGCCCAACAAATATAATTATGTATACGAAATAATACATCTTGTTAGCATACAAGAGATTATGTTTATAAATCTTTATGTGGATTTTTATATGCATAATGCTGTAACTGGGTTATTTCTCTAGTGGTGAAGATTTGTTAGAATCCTAAATGATACACTCAGTTTTTTTGTTTATTGAGACAGTCTCACTCTGTCAACCTGGGTAGAAAGCAGTGGCATCATAGCTCACAGCAACCTCAAACTCTTGGACTCAAGCTATATTCTTGTCTCAGCTTCTGGAGTAGCTTGGACTGACTACAGGTGCCCACCACAAAGCAAAGCTCATTTTCCTATTTTTAGTAGAGACCAAGTCTTGCTGTTGTTCAGGCTGGTCTTAAACTCCTAAGCTCAAGGGATCTACCTGCCTTGGCCTCCCAGAGTATCAGGATTACAGGTGTGAGCCACCTAGTCCAATGATACACTCAATTTTTTGTTAAATCCGTAACAACTTCTATGATTATTTTCCTTTTGCTTACCTTGATAAGATATCTGGTAATATCCCTCCCAGCAATATCCAATCTCCTGGTAAGGTGAGGGAGAGAAAAGCCTTCATAAACTGGGCAGATGTGAGTTACACCATCTCCAGAGTCTACCACTACACCAGTCAATAAACCTACATAAAAACAAGATTTTTTTGTTAAAAAGTCAAATTAGAAAAATCAAAGGCAGCAAGTTGCAAATATAGTATAGAAGCCAAAAAAGAAACTTAACCAACTGGAAACATCTGGAAGCCAGAATTTATTATTTACTGTTTTGCAGTTTGTTTCTAATATATAGATAATAAAGTAAGCATTCTCTTTTCAGACTTTTTTTTTTTTTGAGACGGAGCCTCAAGTTATCCCCCTGGGTAGAGTGCCATGGCATCACAGCTCATAGCAACCTCCAACTCCTGGGCTCAAGCGAGTCTCCTGCCTCCGCCTCCCAAGTAGCTGGGACCACAGGCGCCGGCCACAACGCCTGGCCATTTTTTTTTGGTTGCAGCCATCATTGTTGTTTGGCGGGCCCGGGCTGGAGATTCGAACCCACCACCTTAGGTGTACGTGGCTGGCACCTTAGCCGATTGAGCCACAGGCGCCGAGCCAACTTTTCTGCCTTTTAATAAAAAAAAAATCTACCATGAATCAGTAACAGGGACATAGGACAAAGTATTTTTCCCTAAACTCATTTAAGCGCAGACCCAGACATTTTTCTGGGTATCTCCTGAAAATGATACCATGCAAAATGCCTTGGAAAGTGAACAAAAGAAAAGCCCAGGTGCGGGCAAAAGCAGATAGATTCTCCTCCTGTGTGTACCAAGATTCGCTTTCTCATCTCCCGACTGTTTAGAACAAATATTGGTAGAGCCAATAGTGAATACAGAGGGGACGGCATATGGTGGGAAAATCCTCAGTTTGGCTCTGGGCTCAACAATAGAATGGTGATGCTGACAAGTAAATATAACCATATGCAATGCCTGACCCTGTCCTGACACTCAACCAGTGAACAGCTATTATTAGATGGTGCAGTGTGTGACTCCCTCTGTGGCTAAAAGCATGGAAATGGAGTCAGGTGAAGCCATCACATTTTTGAGTGACAGCTGCCAGGCCAGACAGCCCCTCACCCAGGTGCTGGAGTCCTTTCTGGTCCTTATATAGCCGTGTCACCCTCTCCATCAGCTCCCACTTCTCACAGCAGCCCTTGTAGTTGACAAAGTTGCGAGCCAGGATTTCTTTCAGCTGCCGCACCGTCAGGCCTTCGATGTCCTCCAGGTCAGTCAGGTCAGACAGAGAGGCCCTCCGGCCTGGGACAAAGCTGTCCTCTGAATCGATGGACTGCAATGGCAAAGATGAGATTGGAGGGCTCAACTTTTTTTTTTTTTTGAGATGGAGCCTCAAGCTATCCCCCTGGGTAGAGTGCCATGGCATCACAGCTCATAGCAACCTCCAACTCCTGGGCTCAAGTGAGTCTCCTCCCAAGTAGCTGGGACCACAGGCACCCGCCACAACGCCCGGCCATGTTTTGGTTGCAGTCATTATTGTTGTTTGGTGGGCACGGGCTGGGGATGAGAACCCGCCACCTTAGGTGTACGTGGCTGGTGCCTTAGCCCATTGAGCCACAGGCGCCAGCCACCTTAGGTGTATGTGGCTGGCACCTTAGCTGATTGAGCCACAGGCGCCGAGCCGGAGGGCTCAACTCTTACCCTCCCCCTGCAAGCTCACTGTCCACAGACCCCAGAACATTCATCACGCTATACTTTTGGTGACCAACTTTAAGAAAAGCAGCAAGAGAGACAGGAAGAAGAATACCTGGCATGGTACTCTACACTGCAAAATAGACTACAATCACTTCCTGACCCCCGGTTCTGTGCTCTGATGCACACAGCCACAAACCAACCAATGAGTCTGACACAGTGGGAGGAGCACTGGTTTGAGTTTGATGGCCTTAAAAAAAAATTTTTTTTTTTTTTTTTTGAGACTAAGTCTCATTCAGTCATTTTGGGTAGAGTGTTGTGGCATCACAGCTCATAGCAACCTCAATCTCCTGGGCTCAAGAGAGCCTCTTGCCTCAGCTTCCTGAGTAGCTGGGACTATAGGCACCTGCCGCAACACCTGGCTATTTTTTTAATTTTTTTTTTTGAGACAGAGCCTCAAGCTATCCCCCTGGGTAGAGTGCCATGGAATCACAGCTCACAGCAACCTCCAACTCCTAGGCTCAAGCGAGTCTCCTGCCTCTGCCTACCAAGTAGCTGGGACCACAGCACAGCGCCCGGCTATTTTTTGGTTGCAGCCATCATTGTTGTTTTGGTGGGCCCAGGCTAGATTAGAACCTACCACCATAGGTGTATATGGTTGGTGCCTTAGCCACTTAAGCCATAGGCACTGAGCCATCCTGGCTATTTTTAGAGACAGGGTCTCTCTCTGGCTCAAGCTAGTCTTGAACTCTGAGCTCAGGCAATCCATAAGCCTTGGCCTCCCAGAGTGCTAGGATTACAGATGTGAGCCACCACACCAAGCCCTTAGTTTTTTTGTTTTTTTGAGACAGTTTTACTATGTTACCCTCAGTAGAATGACATCACAGCTCACAGCAACCTCAAACTCTTGGGATTAAGCGATTCACTTGCCTCAGCCTCCCAAGTAGCTGGGACTACAGGTGCACACAACAGCTGGCTATTTTTTGGTTGCAGTTGTCGTTGTTTAGGAGGCCTGAGCCAAGCTCGAAACCACCAGACTTGGTATATGTGGCCAGTCCCTACTCACTGAGCTATGGGTGCTGAGCCATTAATTTTTTTTTTTTTTTGAGACATTGTCTCTCTCTGCCCTGGGTAGAGTGCCATGTTGTCATCATCACTCACAGCAACCTCAAACTCTAAGACTCAAGCAATCCTCTTGCCTCAGTCCCAAATAGCTGGGACGATAAGCACTCACCACCACACCTAGCTAGTTTTTTTTCTATTTTTAGTAGAGATGGCATCTTGCTCTTGCTCAGGCTGGTCTTGAACTCCTGAGCTCAAGCAATCCACCCACCTTGGCTTCCCAGAGTGCTGGGATTACAGACGTGAGCCACTGCTCCTGGCCAGATGGCCCTAATTTTGAATCCTGATTCTTCTATTACTTAATGCTGAATAATATCCAGAAAGTTGCTTACCTCCCTGAGCCTGTTTGCCCTTCCATAAAGGAGGCAGCACTCCTACCCAACAAGGTTGCTGTGAAGATTAAACATGACAGCTCATGAAACCAACCAGCAGGCATGGTGCTGGCCTTTCTCCCTCTCCTGAAGAGCTCGGCTTGCCTACAGAGGTAGCGGGTTTCTGGCACACACTCCTCCATGAACACCTCAACTATAGCTCCATGACCTTATGGAGATGCTTAGGACTAGCCCCATCTGGCCAAGGCCTGAATTTCCCATTACCTGACCTCCTTCCATGGACAGTGGCTGCCGTGTGCTAGAAGCAAGAGAAAAGAACGAGATTTCCACTCCAGTACCAGAAGCTTCCCTTCTGGCAGCTCTTAGAAAGTCAAGAGACTAAAAATATAATGGGCTGGGAGGCTCCCCAGTATCCATTGTGGCCCCCAAACTTCTTTTTAATACATAGACAGCTTCAAAGGCTCATGTGGAGCACTAACACTCCACTCCACGCTGAAAGCAGAATTTCAGAACTGTCACCACAGACTGAGTCTTCCCTTTCCACCTCTGAGTCTGAGAGGTTCCTAAGAACACCAGTGAAAGCATAAAGGCGCAGGCACAGGCACAGACTCGAGCAGAGGCCCCACCTGGGTCTCGTCCTCAGCAGGTGCTCTGGCTGTGCTCTCCAGGTAGACAGACTCTTCGTAGTCCTGAGACACGTGGCCATTGGCCTGCGGGAAGAGAAAGGTGACATCACATCCACAGAGACGTCCCACAGATTTCCATAGCACGGCTCTTTCTAGTTCACACAAAGTCCAGAATGTACTCCTATCTCCCCGCCCAGAAATGTGGAGCCCCTCACAACAACATTGCAAAACCCTGCTGTCTTATACTAACTTTGTCAGGCAGAGAAACCACACAAAGAGATTTCAATAGACATAAAGCTTCCCTCTTGAACAAAGGCATATTAATTCTGCCTACCACCAGGAAGGCAAGAGCCACAACTCACTGTCAATTTAATCCCAACTTGAAAAATCCAGGTGAAAGGGAGATTACTGTGTCTACTGTACTGCTGGGACTCTTCCCTAACTGCCATCAAGTTTTTTCTTGACACTGATCCAAAAACTGCCTTCCCTATAATTCCACCCACTGTTCCTAGTTCTGTTCCTCAGACCAATGTCCACTGTTTTTTCTTAACTTTTTGTATCACGTCTTCCCCTCCTTCCCACTGAATCTCCCTGCTCACCTGACACGGATGAGACAAAGTTTCCAGAACCTCCCCTTCCTAGTCTCTCTTTTCTGCCTAGTAACTGCTCTCCCATTCTAGAAATATGCTTGCTTCCACTGATGGGGCACACTATTACTAAGAGCTGTCTTGAAACCTGGGCAACATTATTTTAATGTACCTACAAATCAATTAGGCTAAGACCATGTAAGACAAATGTCTACGCTTAAGGAGTTTCCATTCTGCTTAGAATTCTAGCTTCTCAAAGGTTCCTCCTAATTACTCTTTTAATACATTTTGCCAAAGAGTAGTCAGAACAGTGAGCTTCCCAATTCCACATCCATTTAAACCATGTGGCTTAACTACATCCTCTTCCCTCACTGCTCCCTCCATGTGCAGACTCTGGGTGCTGTGTGCCTATGAACTTATCACACAGCCTTGCTCAGAGCAAGGAGGTGGCTGAGCTCACAGGCCTTTTCCACCAGACCCCAGGAGCACCAGTAAAGGCACTACCTGGGAAACCAAAGACGTCCAGATTACCTTATCCCAGGATACATAATATGGAGCTAGTCAGGGAGAGGCAGCAATTGCAGTGGGAATGAGAAGCAGAAATAATAACAAAATGCCAGGTGATGACAAGATCACAGAGATGGCACACACGTCACACCGGGGATGCATCCAAAACAGTGTCTTCATCAGCACCGTTAGCCTTCTCTTAGCCTTATGTAGATGTGACGCCCACAGACCTCTTGGACAGTGTCATCTGGAGTTACCTTGGTGCAGTGGTTCTCAACCTTCCTAATGCCCACCTCCCTTTAATATAGTTCCTCATGTTGTGATCCCCAACCATAAAATTATTTTCATTGCTACTTCGTAACTGTAAATTTGCTACTGTTATGAATCATAATATAAAGATCTGATATGCAGGATGTATTTAGGCGACCCCTGTGAAAGGGTCGTTTGACCCCCAAAGGGGTCTCGACCCACAGGTTGAGAATCACTGCCTTGGTGTCTTTAAGAGCCTAACTTGTTCCTAACCAGACAGCTTTTGTGTGTCCTTTTTTCCTAGAAAGAGAAACTGGACCTCGTGCTGCTAAGCATGCTCTTGTCTTCCCAATCTGCCCACTGGCTACATCAGAATCTATGCTAGTACCTCCCCAAAGTTGTGCTTGCTGGGCACACTCTTTCCTTAGTGGCCATTAATAGAACATTAATGGTAACAGAAAGAACCCTGCTGGAGCAAGTATCACGAGATTTACGCTCTCGGGGCAGCTTGTCGTGGACTTGTCAGATAGCCTTGCATAAGTTCCTTAACTTCCGCATGCCTGTTTCTCCTGCTTGCAAAGTGCTGAGTGGACTAAGGCCTTCTAAAAATCTCAGAGTTAAAGTACCCAATAAGATATACAGGATGACTGCTGGTACAATCTGGAAACTTCTGGATAATGATAGGAAGCTTTTAATTTTCACTGAAGAACCCACATGAGGGTTCTTCAGGGAAAAATAATTCCAGTCCCTCTCCTGACTCCCCACAAATAGAGAAGAGTGCTCCAAAAACTAAGCAAGGGGAGGAATGTGCAGTAGGAGGTAAAACCTGTCCAGCAGACCAAGAACCAGAGCCCAGGAAGTAAAGTCCAGCTAGGGAGCAAAGCCTGCTCAAGCCAACAGAGGAGTTAAGTGATTTTACTGCAGTTAAATCATGCTGCGACACTGGCCTTTATGCCTCAGTGCCTGTCAAGAGCTGAATCAGGGGGCCCAGGCCCAGCAAAGGAGGTGTCAGGAACAAGCAGCCACCACCACCCACAGCACACATGGCAGCTGACACCACCAGCACCAGCACTACAACTCTGAGTAACTCAAAGCTCTTCCCAGGTGGCATCATGTCATCCAAGCCTCCCCACACCCTGGCAAGATCCAAAGTGGTCTGGGATTACTTATCCCATTTGATTGTTATAGGCTCAAAGTTTGCCCACAGTGACCAAAGAGTCAGTGATGAAAGTGGATGTGGAAACCAGATCTTCTAGTTCCTAATCCCTCCACTATTGCCTAAGTCTTATAAATAATGGGTCACTAGGACACTTATGGAGACCTGTGAGATGCTCCCACTCCTGACGATGGTTCTGTCCACTGACCTCACTCTAATCTAGCAGTTAGGTGGTCTCTGTGTCCACCTTCCCTGTTCCAGGGGCACTTTGAAGACAAGAGTGCTCCCTAGGCCTGCTTCATGATTCAGTCAACAGGCTGCTCTCAGGTTACCATTTCCAGGCCCCAGGGTAATGATGAAGCAGTGTACAGTCCAAAAGCATGCCAACCAGGCCCCTCCCAAAGGGAGAGGGGAGCCATCTCCTGGTCACAGCGTTTCCACACTCTCCTTTTTTTTTTTTTTTTTTGAGACGGAGCCTCAAGCTATCCCCCTGGGTAGAGTGCCATGGCATCACAGCTCCTAGCGACCTCCAACTCCTGGGCTCAAGAGAGTCTCCTGCCTCTGCCTTCCAAGTAGCTGGGACCACAGGCGCCCGCCACAACGCCCGGCCATTTTTTGGTTGCAGCCATCATTGTTGTTTGGCGGGCCCAGGCTGGGGATTCGAACCCGCCACCTTAGGTGTACATGGCTGGTGCCTTAGCTGATTGAGCCACAGGCGCCGAGCCTCCACACTCTCCTTTCTTTCCCTTTGGTGTCCTATACGCCTTGTGGTGGTTATCAGGAACTGAGTTCCCAACCCAGCTCAGGAAGCCCACAACAAAGGGGAGTGAGTGAGAGGGCAAAGTGGAACAGAACCAAATTTGGAGAGTTAATAGCAAGTTTAAAAAACAAAAGCAAGTCTTATCAAAATATTTCCGGACCAGAGAACCTTTTAAAACTGCCTAACTGGGTTATGTATTAAAAACAAACAAAAACACACAAAGAAAACTTGGTTCCTGTGTCTATCTTCTCTGAAGAAACCTAAAACATGAGTCGGATACCCAGAAAACATCACTTCATGTGTCACGAGGCAGAAATGCGTCAAATAACTGACACACTTAACATCTCACCCCAGCCACAGTGCAGTGAGGAGAGGAAAATAAGCCCTTGGCTGGCATAGAGTGGGCAGAGACTACACCTGGGCTTGTACCTGCTGATGCTCCGGAGCCTGGGCTGGGGGGACAGAGGTGGCTTGTGCAGACGAAGAGGCGCTGGGTGAGGTAGGAGGCACCATGCTGGTGTGAAGCTGGCTCAGGAAGGCCTGCTGCTCGGGGAAATCTGGGGACAAGGTAGGGGCACGAGTCCTGTCCTCCTGGGAGATTATAGGCTGCTGGCCAAGCACCAAGAACACCAGCTCTTCTTTCTCCCGGCACGTTTCGGTAGAGATGTCATGGAGGCTGAGATAGTCCCTCAGGTCCTTCACCTTCATCTTCATGAGCTCCTCCCGCTGAAAGGCTGTTGCTCGGAACCGTTGGCAGAGAAGGCAGAGGCGGGGCCCATTCCCCTCTTGGCTTAAACAGGTCATGCAGAAATTCTTCTTACAGTCCAGGCAGATCTGCTGCTTAGAGGCAGAGGCAGAGGCCATGTCAGATTAAGAGACAGAGTGGGGGCTTGGCACCTGTAGCCCAGTGGTTACCCTGCTGGCCACATACAGCCAGGCTGGTGGGGGCAAACCCAGCCCGGGCCAGCTAAACAACAATGACAACTACGACAAAAAAACAGCCAGGCACTGTGGTAGGTGCCCGTAGTCCCAGCTACTTGGGAGGCTGAGGCAAGAGAATCGCTTAAGCCCAAGAGTTTGAGGTTGCTGTGAGCTGTGACACCATAGCATTCTACCAAGGGCAGGAGAGTGAGACTCTGTCTCCAAAAAAAAAAAAAAAAAAAACAGACTGCCAAGCCTATCAGGATCCTCCAGTTGATCTTACTTTTACTAAAACTCCAGTATCTAAGGGTGTAAGACATTTTGCATATTTTAGATTAAAAGCCACTCAGGGCTGGGTGTGGTGACTCATACATGTAATCCTGGCACTCTGGGAGGCTGGGACAGGAGGATCATTTGAGACCAGCCTGAGTAGGAGATACCCTCCCATCTCTATAAAAAATACAAAACTTAGCCGAGCGTAATGGCATAGGCCTATGGTCTCAGCTACATTGGGAGGCTGAGGCAGAAGGATCACTTGAGCTCAGGAATTTGAGATGACAGTGAACTTGGGCAAAGCCACTGCACTCTAGCCCAGGTGATAGAGCGAGGTCCTGTTTCTACCCACTCCCCAAAAAGAAGCCCCTCAGTGATGGCAGACCTCCAGTATGTATTTGTGTGCAGGACTGTAAAGGACATTTCACATTATTTCACTGAGGCTTACTTTATTCACTGACAAGAGAACCTGAAGGATATTAATCAAGATTACCAGCTTTTTTTTTTTTTTTTTTGAGACGGAGCCTCAAGCTATTCCCCTGGGTAGAGTGCCATGGCATCACAGCTCATAGCAACCTCCAACTCCTGGGCTCAAGAGAGTCTCCTGCCTCTGCCTTCCAAGTAGCTGGGACCACAGG
>CAUYQV010128713.1:0-35426 GCA_963574575.1 Galagoides demidoff | reverse complement strand
GGAATTCAGTAAAATAAATTTTCAGTTTACTATGTTCCCATAACTTAGAATTCCCCCACAAAAAATACAAAAGAGAATCAACTGCTATATAAAACGATAACTGTTAACAATAAAAATCTCAAATTTATGCAGAAGAGATTATTTAAATTCCAAAACTTCCAAGTAGACTCGTAAATCCACAGAATTTTTCCAAGTGCTTAATCTGTTCAACACCTAAAATATACTTTAAGCAAACACTTTACTGTTTAAATACAGGCTAAACAGTCAAAGCTATAAATAATTAAATCAATGAACAGCACTATACTTACATAAGCAAAACTATGTCTAAAGTATCAGTTTGCTCTGAATATCACTGACTTCTTCAGCATTGTCCTAAAACAATATTTTCCAGAGGTAGTTTTTATCTTCTCCTACCAGCTCCTCTCATTACCTGGAAAGCCTGCAGTGTTCTTGGCACACTACCAACCATGAGGATGCAAAGTCTTAACCTCCATTAAAATGTGTCCACCTACTACCCCTCTGAAACATGGAAAGAATATTTTTATTTCAGTAAAGCTCACATAGATGACTACTTGCCATTGTGTGATCTGTGCCTTATTCAGCATAGAAAATGAGGAAGGTATTTACAAATGAAAAGACAAAACTGCGGTCCAGGTACATATTATGCATACATAATTTAGTCATTTTTATGAGCCTTTAAAGGAACTTAAAATCATGGCACAATCACCTTATTTGTGCTTTGCAACTTATTTTTCATCTATATATTACCTTTTCTTGGGTAATTTCATCAGAGGAATAAGCCAGTGTCCAAAAATGCCAACTTAACCAGCCCCTATCGGTCACAACATTCTGGTAATGATAAGTCATTTTCCTCAAAGCAAGGTGACATCAAAATAAACTGAGATCTAAGTATAGTTACCTTAAGGTTGAAGATGACTTTGATTTTGTGAGAAAGTCAAAAGAATATGCCTATTTTAAAAGTCTTATTTAAATAAAAGTTAATTTTAATTATTCTGGTTAGGTTAGAAGATAACCTTTGTAATATATCATTTGATTAAAAAATATCTGGCATGGTAGTATGCACCTATAACTCCAGCTACTCAGGAGACTGAGGCAGGAGAATCACTTGAGCCCAGAGTCGGAGACTGCAGTAAACAATGATGATAACACTGCACCTTAGAGTGGGCGACAGAGCAAGACTCTTTTAAAAAAAAAAAAAAAAGGTATTATTTGCACACTAGAAAACGTGATTATGAATTAAGATTGTCAAATATAAATGCAAGCTGTGTAACTCTGTAAATATCTAGTCTCAGATTTTTAACAGTGGAATGCAATTTTCTAAAATGAACAAAGCATTTTGAAAAGCTATTTAGAAAGATTTTCTCCCTGTAAAAACTGGTTATAAGGACCATAGTTGGGCTAATTCAGAAATACTTATACCCACATTCCTGTGGTCTGCTAATCTGCCTTGGACCTACAAGGATAAATATACAAACATATCTATCTATAGGTAGATAGATAGATTTATTTTTTTTCTTCTATAGAAACCATTTAGTCTATCTAGGGAGCTGGAAGTAAGCTTTAATACCACTGGAAAACACCTCCAGTTGTTTATTTGACTTATCAAGAAGCAAATAATCTGGTGGTACCCATAGCTAAGTGGTTAGGGTACCAGTCACATACACCCAGGCTGGCAGGTTTGAACCTGGCCCAGGCCTGCTAAACAATGACAACTTCAACAAAAAAATAGCCAGGCGTTGTGGTGGGCACCTATAGTCCAGCTACTTGGGAGGCTGAGGCAAGAGAATTGCTTAGGCCCAAGAGTCTGAGGTTGCTGTGAGCTGTGACACCACAGCACTCTACCAAGGGTTATGTGTAGATACTCCATCTTAAAAAAAAAAGAAGCAAAAAATCCAGCATTTGGAGAAAGAAAAATATTAAAATATTTAATGAATGCCTTAATCATGCAAAACATTATAAATTAACCAAATACCTAGAAAAAGGAGATTATTATTAGCATAATAATAACTCCCTCTTGATTAAAAGGGAGTTTAATAGGAAACTCAGAACAGTATTAAAAAAAAAAAAACAAAATTTGGAATAGGTTAAAATTGTGTTTATCTAAATATACATTTAAAGTACAATCTGCTTT
The DNA here is from genome assembly GCA_963574575.1 of Galagoides demidoff. Classification (NCBI taxonomy): domain Eukaryota; kingdom Metazoa; phylum Chordata; class Mammalia; order Primates; family Galagidae; genus Galagoides; species Galagoides demidoff. The sequence goes on along the minus strand of CAUYQV010128713.1, from coordinate 33,274 downwards.
GTTAAGAGTACAATCGCACTCCACTCTTAAAAAGTCAGATTCAGTCAAACCAGCTACGATTTCATTATTACCCAAGTTTTGAGATAATTTTGCTTTTTCTAATAATTTTATTTACAAGCTATCGTTTGTCTAGAGATGCTGAGCCAGAATAAGAATCACTTTTCCCACAAAACTGAGAATGTGACTGTTCAGACGTATGATGGAGTCAGAGTTGTTCTGAGGATGGTGTCAGCCATCAACCCGCAGGGCTCATTACTGCTGAAGGATAGCAATTACCAATCCAACAACCTCCAAGTATTTTTCCCTTGAACTAATAAAAAAAGATTGAAACTGCTGAGCTGGTAAGAAATTATTTAAACCTTATTACATCCCAAAAGGGTCATGTAAAATCTCCCTACCTTTTTTATGTTTCTCCTCTCACCCCTACAGTCTGACCGAAACCCTATCATTGCAGGACATGACTCTCACTGAAAACACTAAGACTCTAAAAAACAAAACACTAAGACTCTAAGGCCAAATCCCCTGCTGGGTTCCAGGTTTCCCCAATATGCCTCTCGGCAGCCTCGGGAATAGAAGCAGAGAAGATTCTGGAAACAGCAAAATAAACACAGGAGCTCATTTTCCCTTCACAACAAGATCTAACCTTTGTACCACTTCTGAGAGAAACTAATGGCCAAGACTATCACAAGTGACGGAGGACAATGAGCTTTCTTCCTTTAAAGGGAAGGGCTTAGCAAGATTCTAAGAAACTTCACTGGAACCCAATAAACTATACTTTGAAGAACAAACTCAGCAATTAAAACCTATGTGTTCCTAAGAAAGTTAACTGTATGAACTGCAAGGTCTCCTAAACTCCTAGACGAAGAGTAGAATAAGTTCATTAAGTGAGTAGAGTTTCCCCGCACCTGAGTCTAGGAGATGACAGAAAGACTAGAGAACTGAAAGGCTTTTTTACAGGAGCAATTTTAATTGTAAACTCTTGTTATTGTAAATTCTTTTTCTACTTCTTCCAGATGTAAATCTCTCCCAGCTCCTTGTCAAGTTTATAACTCATGGCGTGTCTTTCTCAAGGACCTGGGAGACATCCCTTCTAATGTAAGCACCAATAAAGGTAGTGTCTTCTCTTTTTAAGGCAGAATAATATTCCATTGTATGTTTATACAACATTTGATTTATCCATTTGTCACTGGAGGACATTTAAGATCATCCCACGTCTTGGTTATTGTGAGTAATGCTGGAATGAACCTGGGAGTGCTCATATCTCTTTGTGATCACAGGAAAAGAAAATCCTGTTGTATGGTATGCAACAACATGAACAAACCCTGAGGCTAGTCTGCTAAGTTAAATAAGCCAGTCACAGAAAGCCAAATACTACACCATCCCCCTAACGTGAGGTCGCTAAAGTAGTGAAACTTGTAGAAGGACAAGAAGCACAGTAGTTGCCTGGGACTAAGGGAAGGAGGAGATGGGAAGCTCCTGTCAGTGGGTATAAAGTTGCATAAGGTGAAGCAGTTCTACAGATCCACTATACAACATTGTGCTTACAGTTAATGACGCTGTAGTATACACTTAAAAACTTGTTAAGAGAGTATATCTCATGTTTCATATAAACAATAATAATAGAAAGAAATGCTCCAATCTTTCAGTGTCTATATTAGGATAGTTTCCTATCTTTCATTAGTACTAAATAGTAAACGTAGATGGGTTAATCATATTGAGCAACTTGCACTAATGTTCATCAGCTCATCAGGACACTGACAACTTCTGGCTCTATAACAAATAGGTTGACAAATGTAGAAACTAGTGCCTTTAATCTCTGTGGACTATCCTAATAACAAGATATGAGCTACAGTAAATTAACAACAAAAAATACTAGCAACCCATTTTAGCTGACTAGCAGCCAGAGATCAAAGCTATCTTCCCAGAGAATCATAATGTCTGGAAAAGACAAATGGATATTTGAATACCATCTATTATGCTTAAACTTTAGTTCAGTACATACACAGTTATACATACATATGAATAAAGGTAATCAATTTGATTTCCAAAATAAAGATTTCACGAAATAAACTGAAACAGTGGCTTGGAAGACTAAGAGTTATAAAACTCACAATAATCTCATATAAAAGCTATGACCTAATTATAGCCTAAGAATATGGGGAGGGGGGCAAGAGAGGGGAAGGGAGGAGGGTGAATGGGTGGAGGGAGGGTGATTGAAGGGATCACCTCTATGGTTTATCTTACAAGGGTACAAGTGAATCTTTCTAAAAGTTGAATATAGATGTCTTGACATAACAACTAAGAAAATGACATGAAGGCAATGTTGACCAGTTTGATGAAAATATCACAAACTGTATATCAAAATACCAATGATTGCATTGTTGCACACAGCTCTGATTTAATAATAAAAGAAAAAAGAAATTTTAAAAAAAGTGATGAGATGAAAATATTAGGAAAAAGAAAAGATTTGGAGAACAAATAAAATAGATCTAATATCCAAATTATAGAAATTTCAAAAAGGAAAATAAAAGACTAGATAAAGGCAAAGTAAAAGTTGAACAATAGTAAAAAAGAATTTCCTGAAATGAGGAAAATAATCTAACAAGTATTTGCAATATCTCACCAAGTTCTGCATTCCCTCCATAAGAAAAGACATATTCCTAGACTTGTGCAATTAAAATTCCAGAAGTCTGAGAACAAAGAAAATAAGTATAAGCTTAAAAACATGAAGAGAAAGTTACCTAAGAGAAAAGGAAATCAGACTTGGATTTCTCGTATGAAACCCTGGAAGATGTAAGACAATGGGAAAAAGTTTAGAACTAACTGAAACAGGGCCTGGCAAAACCAGAATAGTTTTACTAGCTAAGATATCCATTATATATTGGAAAAAGAAGAATATTTAAGAATATGTAACAATATATGGGATACCACCCAGGTATTAGGTCTGAGGAAAAAACCTAGACAAATACATCTACCAAACAATCAGATGAAGAATTTTCAGATGAGAAAAGATGAATCAAGTAAATACTAATTATTGGCTGAAATAGTTGGGTCTTATGTTCTTTCAGATTATGAAAGCTGGAACAGTAAAAGTAACAGTTAATGAAATGGAAAAGTACAGTAAAAGTAATAATTAATACAATGGAAGAATACAATACAAAATTTGGAGGGCAAATAAAATAGATCTACTATCTAAACAAAGGACATTTCAAACAGAGAAAAAAGAACAGAGGAAGGCAAAGTACCTTTGAAACGGGATACATATAAAAATATATAAAAATAGCCTTATATTCTTTAGCAATAATACAATTTTAAAAAGATGAGAAAAATATACCATTTATATAATACTTATAAACATTACAAAATACCGAACAATTTAATAAGAGCCGCTGTCAGAGCTGCTTGAAGGAAACAGCCAGAACACAGATTGAAAGTACAAGCTTGCAAGAGGTGCGGGAGAGCTTCCAACAACCCTTGCAGTGGCTATGTATTGTGGGGATGATAGGTGTGAAGAGTGCTGAGTAATGATGTGCAGGAGCTACCTGCTTGAAGACCACAAAAAGGAAACTACGGGCTTTCTCTACAACTCCCACAATGAAGTACCAGAAGATGTTTAAGGTTTAATACCTGCTTACTATCGAGTGACCAATCTGATCTCATTCCAGAATACTGAGTTACATGGGGCTTGCCTCCAAGTTAGAAGATTTTTCTAGGCTTGCCAGGAGAATGGCTTGTTCTCAGCGTTTCCTTTGATATGGTAAGAACCAGTGACTGTCCTTGTAAGCATGAGGTTTATTCATCCACAAGTGGCATGGGACTTGCGAAATCAGACCATTAAGTTCGTGAACTCATCCCAGGAAAAGTACGCCCCCTTGCTGAATATCATTATGATTGCCTTCAAAGTTTCCCCTTGGCCATCTGGTGACCACAGTGATATTTAGCAATGAGGTGTGTAGCACTGTTTGTAAGATAAGTTTATGAACTTAACTGTCCAACCTCATATGATATATGAAGAAAACCAAATAATTGAACTGAAAGTTATTTAATAAGATCTGACCCGCACAGGAAGATCCTTAGGAGGGAAGACATACATCACAAAAATGAAAATTTCTCCTCAAATTAATGCATTTAGTTAATGGAACTGCAAACAGAATAATAACAGAACTTAAAGTAGAGTTGGATAATATAAAATTTGGGATTTTCAAGAATAGGTACCAAATGATAGCTAATAAAATCATATAATAGAAAAACAATGAGGGGGTACCTAGAAGCTTAAGATAAAGGCGCTGTATTGTTACCAAATCAATTGTAATGGTGCAAAATGAAAAGATCCATAGAATAAGAAACAGCCCGGAAATGGATCTCATTGTATGTGATCAGTAGAGAAAGAACAGATTATTAAATAAATACGTTGGCATAATTAGCTATCTAAAAATACAAATAGTCCCATCTTTTCCCATATGTAAACAATAAATCCATATTTTTTTTATTTGAGACAAAGACTCACTATGTTACCCTTGGTGGAGTGCTGTGGTGTCACAGCTCACAGCAACCTCAAACTCTTGGGCTTAAGTGATTCTCTTGCCTAAGCCTCTCAGTAGCTGGGACTACAGGCACCTGCCGCTACACCCAGCTATTTTTTTTGTTATTGTTGTCATTGTTGTTTAGCAGGCCCAGGTAGGGTTTGAACCCACCAGCCCCTGTGTATGTGAATGGTACCCTAACCACTTAGCTACGGGTGCCAAGTCAAAATAAATCCATATTAATTATAGTCTGAATTATAAAAAAAAATTAATAACATCTATGGCCAAGGGGCAGAAAAATGTACACCAAATTGAAATCTTACAAGTTAGATATGTATATAGTGTACTAATATATGATTTCATGAAAAACCATTCTGAGGCAAACAAGTCAACTGGCAAATGATAGAGTTAGAATAATATATTTTCCAGGCATATGATAAACTAAGAGTTAATTATTGGTAATATAGAAAATAGAATTATAATTAAGAAGCAAAACAGGTTACCCTAGTATTCTGGGAGGCAGAGGCAGAGCTCAACTCCCTTTAGCTAAGGAATTATAGACCAGCCTGAGAAAGAGTGAGACCCTGTGTCTGCTCAAAATAGAAAACATTAGCCAGGTATTGTGGCAGGCTCCTATAGTCCCAGCTACTGAGGCAGGAGCAAGGCTTGAACCCAGGAGCTTGAGGTTACTGTGAGCTAGGCTGACACCATGGCACTCTAGCCTGGGCAACAGAGTGAAATTCTGTCTCAAAAAAAAAAAAAAAGAAAGAAAGAAAGAAAAAGAAAGAAATGAAAAGAAAAACATGAACAACTCACTAGAAATATGGGCAAAGGACTATGAAAGCACAGTTCACAGGGGTAAAAAATTTTTAAATTTCCCAGTAGTTGGTAAGATGAAAATAAAACACCATGAAACATCACTTTATGCCTATCAGCCTTCCAAAACTTAAAAAGAGCTCTAATAGCAAATAGTGGCAGGGATGTGGGAGGAAAAGGGTCTCTAACAGATTTCAGGAGGTGTGAAGTATTTCAGCCTTTTTGCAATCTAGCAACATCTATTGGAATTATAAATATATAATATGAAATTCATACTTTTCTACAAAGAAACCCCACTCCAGAGAATAGGGAATAATGTTGGGACCTAAAAACAATACCCCCAAATGAGGGGTTCAGAGGCAGCCTCAAAACATAAGTTTCTATAACCTTCTCAGTCCCGTTTCCCCACAGGATAGTCAAAATAAACAGAATCTCTTTTTCCCAAGGCAGATCATAGAAGATAGAACCCTCTTTCCCCAAAGCTAGATATGAAACCTAAAAATATTACTCTAAATTTTCCTCTACCTGTTTGTGTAAAAACCGGTCATAAACAAATGATCTGACCTACTTTGTTTGACTGTAGATCATAAAACTCCCATTCCAGAGTAGGTCCTGCCCCATACCCGGGAGGAAAGAATGCTGCTCAGAGGCCAAGAAGAATCTAGGCAGGCCCTGCTCAGGTTCCCACTAGTCTGTTAGCATTAGATTATACGCTTTTGTCCAACCATATGTCTACACAGCTGTTCATACATTGTTGAATCTAAACATGAAAGCAGACTATTTCCCCTGTACATTGGGTCTTCATTCTGAAGACTCCTGTGTACATGTTAATAAATTTTTCCTATGTATTTGTCTCTTGTCAGTGATTTTCAGTGAAACTTCACTGGGTGAAAGAGAAAGTTTTCCCTGGGACCCTATCTCCCGTAGAATAAAAGCATCCATGCATTCACACTTATGTATGGAATGACTATTGTTCTTCCCTTTGTTTTTGACCAAAAATAAACACAAGGATAAAACCCTAAGTAAATGCCCATTTATAGAAGAATGACTGAACAAGTGATGACATGTCACCCAAGGGAAGATTACTCAGCCTTTAAAGACAATTAGAGTTTTACCAGTTGATCTGGAAATATGTTCATACTGTATTTTTAAACTAAAAAAAAGATAACAGAAAAATGTGTAAAACATCATCTATACGAGCAATGTAAATGTTTACAAATAGCCATATACACACTACATATAAAGTACAAATTTCACAAACACACTTATATTTTTATAGTGCCTGAAATGGAGAGAAACATGGAAGAATAAATATCAGGACATCACTAAGTATTACCCTGCCTATGGGGGTGGTTATTGCACAGATTTGTGTTGAGGGTGGAGAACAGAGAATTAGGCAAAAAAGAAACAAGAAAAAGACTGTGTATCAAAGAATTGAAAAGTGTGCAAATATGCCATGTTACATATGCAAATATAATTTTTTTACTATTAAAAATGATAAACAGGCTCGGCTCCTATGGCACAGTGGTTACGGCACCAACCACATAAATTGAGGCTAGTGAATTGAACTCGGCCTGGATCAGCTAAACAACAATGACAAATGCAGCAAAAAATAGCCAGGGGTCGTGGTGGGTGCCTGTAGTCCCAACTACATGGGAGGTTGAGGCAAGAGAATCACTTAAGCCCAAGATTTGGAGGTTGCTATGAACCGTGACACCATTGCACTCTACTGAGGGCAACATAGTGAGACTCTGTCTCAAAAAAAAAAAAAAAAAAGATACAATATTGCTTTCAAGATTTTTCCTCAGTGACTTTCCTCAGGAAAGTTTTTCTGGATACATTTAGGAAATGACAAGGAGGCAGTGGACCCACAAACTTCAGTGTTGGACACCAGGGGTGCACATCTCAGTTCTGTCACCAAGTGGGGGTGAGACTCCCATTGCCTTTGTCACTTTTATGTGGGTATAGGTTCAAAATTTCTTCATCTGTGAACTAATGTTCTGGGAATAAACACAGCAGTATAACTAACCTGCTAAGCACACTACTTGATATATAGTAAAAGGTCAATAAATACCATCTATTAATACGATCATTCTTATTCTACTTATTGCAAATCAGACAGATTTGGGTCCTGATTAGGGAAGAGGAGACAGAGAGATGGGAAGGAAGATGATTTTGAGGTTCACACGTTAAGTGACTGGGAATCAATCATGCTGCTATATTTAAATGTTCCTTCCTGGTTTTCAATTGGGTATGGAAGAAAGTTTAAATCTCTCGGCACAGCATTCAAGATCCTCAAAGTCTATCTTTCATCTAATTTCAAACAATTCTCAATTCTCACCTACTGTGCACAATGTAAGGGTACACAGCACACCCCTGGGTGTAGGGCTCAACTTCAACTTGAATTTTATCTATAAATGCAAACAATGTAACCTAACCATTTTTATTTTCATACTAATCAGAAATCAAAAAAAAGGAAACAATTCTCTTAAGATCAGATATTCTATTAATTTTCCAAACAGTTTCTGACTGCAAGAGTTGCTCTTAGTGAAGAGTTTGACGCAGATTTTTTTTTTATTTTCTTCTATATTCCAGCCTCTGTGCTATAGAGCTAAAAATAATTTCTATTTTTTCCCATTTTGAAGATAAAGGAAATAATGTTAATATAGTTCAATAAGTGTCAAACCATATTAACATTCCCTTTTTCAATGTTAGCTATGTCCAGTTTCAAACCTCAGATTTCCTCTTATACAGTTTGTTGCCATCCATGCAGGTAAGTGTTCTATAAATACTCTACAAATATTCAACACATTTCAGTGTAGCAGTTGATATTTAACAGGAATTTTCTGTTGCCTTAAGAGTCTTGGCTGAGGTCCTAAAACCGAGGACAGCAGGTGATAACTGTTCACACATTCTAAAGAGAGGTGCCAGACATTCCTCACAGACCTGCTGTGTCCTTACCTTCAGTTGCCACCTACCACCAGCCTTATGATGAATATACAAAGTTGATTAACTAATGGAGCTTTTTAGAGAACTTGTTAGCCAAAAAAAGGGGAGGGTTGGGCTTTTTACCTCCTCACTTTCAGACTATGTTCAAGAAGTATCCCATAATGAAAGGAACAACAATTGGGCCTCTGAAACGTGCTAGATTCCAGAACACCAGACAGGACCAACCCTGGTTTCATTACTTCTGTTTCCCAGCCCCTCCCTAGACTATCAGGAAAAAGGAGCACAAAACACGGGGAAGAGAAAAAAGACAATACCCTCCTTCCACACTCTGGGTCTTGGAAATTCTTGGGTCAAAACTGAGCTGGAAAGATGGGGAGATGTCTTAAATTGGATTAGAACTGAACATGATATGCGACTATACTACACTTTTAATACTAGAAATGACAGTCCTAATATTTCAGGACAGTGGTGGGAGACAAAAGGAGCCTATTTCTTGACTGTTCCCTACTGACTGGTGAAATAAGAAACCATTACTTCTCCCCTGCTGACATTGCCCAGGGATCTTACTCTCTTTTGAAATTCTTCCCAACATTCTAGTCTCACCTTCTGTGACCCTGTTTCCATAATGTCTTTCATAACATCTACAGATGAATTAATATTTTCTTCTGTGCTCCCACATTCCTTAAAGCCCATCAATCATACAGTATTGCAGTCACGAGTATGGTCAGACTCCTCTGAAACAGTGAGGTCCTTTAGGATGGGCATCATATCTTATCTTTTATTTCCACAGCTTAGCACAATATTTTGTTCAAATTAAATAGTACTAGCTGCTTAAATTGTTGTGGAATAATAAGATGATGGTGGAAAGCAGTCACGGATTCCAGGACTTTGCTATATCTGCTGTGCTACAATGTCTCTGATGATAAAACGGTCCCCAGGTAACAATGCTATTTCTGCTTTCCTGTGTACCTAACAGGTAAGAGTCAAGGTAACTCTGAGGCAGCTAAATAACCAGGAAAATTGGGACCTGTGTGTCACATGTGTATGAAGCAAACAACTATTAAATTCCTACTAAGTGTCAGGTCTTTTAAGTGAAAGATTAAGAAGACACAGCACCTGCCCTGTTCCTTTAAACAGTTTAAAACTGTTTAAAATAGATACCAGTTTAGAAAATGCATGATCATCATTTGCTGAGAGGAGCAGCAGCTTGAACTTGGAGTTGGTGAAGGATTTGGATGCAAGTTACAAGATGAAAATACAGAAACTGAAGTAAGAATAGTCTCGGGGTAATAGAGCAGACCTTGGCTCCATCACCTCCACAGACATTCCTGGCTGAGAGTGAGAGTTACGTAAATCCTAACTCAACCACTGACTTAATAATGACACATCCTAGGTTCCCCCTAAGTACATAAGCATTATCATAAGCCAAGATGACTTTAACGTTGCCCTCAGCTTGACTAAACTTGAGACAGGTTTCTTATAGACCATACACCCTGATCTTCCTTTTCTCAAAGCATTGAGTTCAGAGAACTTAAGATGGTAATTGCTGTGCTGCCACTTTGAGATGTGTATCTCCCAACTTCAGGCCATCCTTAGGATCCAGGAATATTTTTCTCAAAGACCCGAGAGCCACCTTTTGGAAATGAAATTATGAAGAAGGAACTTCTAACTTTACTAACTCCTGTAAATGTCAATTAGTAAGATGTAGTGGCCTAATCACATTGACCAACCTCGCCCCTAAAATCTTCCAGTGCTTTTCCAGTAGCTTTTCCAGTGTTACAGAAGTAAAAAAGGAAAGCAAAAAAATCCCCCAAAGTCTTTTTCCTTCTATTTCATCAGAATTCAGTCAATCTCTCCTCTCTATTCCAAAAGTTTCTTTTGCCTGTTTAACTCTATCCAGTGTAATTTACTTTTTTTTTGGCAGTTTTGGCCAAGACCAGGCTTGAATCCACCACCCCCGGTATATGGGGTTGTCACCCTACTCCTTGAGCCACAGGCATCACCCTGTAATTTTCTTTTGACAACCCTTCATAGCATTTCAACCATGGCATAGTGGTAATCATAGTTGTGATTAGGAAAAATTATCCAATAGCTTTTTAAAATATTACAAACTAGTGATTTGGGATTTCCCCCCCCCCTTTTTTTTTAACCAAGGCAAATGCTACCCCTCTGAGACATTTGGTAAAGTCTAAAAACACTCTTGTTTGTCACAACTGGGAGAAAACGGACGGAGTTTGCTGTTGTCATCCAGTTTGGTAAAGGCTGAGGCTACTACTAAACATTTAAAAATGCACGGAGCAGCCCCTCACCACCAAGAGTAATTTGGTTTAAATATTACAAATGCCATGGTAGGGAAGCCCTGCTATAAATAATGCTAAGAACACTCTTCCCCAAGGTCTCAGCCTGGTCAAAAAAATTAGGTTGTGCCAAATGGCCCACACAAAAATAAATTATAGTTTCTAAAATATAAGAAAAGCAGGCAACTGAGAAATAACTGTAAATTGCTCTTGAAAAGAATACCATTGAGAAGCATGAGTAGAATCAATAAAATTTACAGACTATTGAATTATTATGTTAACAACAAAAGAGTGTATATGTTGCACTGGTCCAGCCAGGGTCCACTTGCTGACAGCTTGCAGGTTCTGCCACTTCCTCACTGTGGCCATGTGGACCAGTTATTTAAATCTCATGCTCAATATTCTCATAAATATAAAGAAGGAATAAATGGTCCCTGCCTCACAATGCGGTTGTAAAGATCCGACATGATGCATGCTCACGGCTTAACCTAGTATCTGACTTCTACCGAGCACTAAATAATTTATGATAATACTTTGAAAAACTGAAATAAGAAGAGAAAATGGGAAATCTAAGAATTGACTACTTAATAAATAATGAGGAAACAGAAGACATCTAATTAATCCCCCAGTTTATCATTTAATACTTGAAACCAAGCTCACTCTTCCAACACCATTATTTTTATGAGATTTTAAGATTCAGATAATCCAATTTGTGGGCTTGCTGAGTCACTTTGGATTCATAATCTACATGAAGGTATTTCCTAGTAGGAATCTCATTAGATGTTTAATTAGTCTATATAGACGAATGTACTGCCACTCTGCCATTATCTGTTTTAGAGGTTCCTTCATCCATTTATTTACACAATAATAACTGTGAGTAATCCAACATAGAATGCTACCCCCTACTGTATTTCACTGACAGGAATGGCTCTTCAGGTAGGCCATCGCCACCTCAGAGCAACTGCTAAAATTGCAGGTGTTCTCTCAGTGGCTGGCAAGTTCACTTAAGCAAGTTACCTGATTTTCTTTTCATTTATTCAAAAAGAAGTTATTATAGCAATAATAAGGAACAAACAAATTGAATTCACTTGTGGCACATTGATCTCATTTTATTTGGCAAATATACAATAAAAGAATTAAACACTTCTCCTGCACACAGCTTGAAAATCCATATTAGGGCAAACTAGCTTAAAGTAATTGCATGTAGCTTGGATGCAAATTTCATAATGTAGGGCTTGAACGCATTTTCATCAACTACATGGTGAGTAATAAACTTTAAGTATCATGCCTTATTTGTATTTGTCTTGCATTTAGAGCTTCTATTATTTATGTTTGTCTGATGTCTTCTTGACAGTATGCTTAAGATTGTCTTCGTTTCCTCAGGAGCTATCGTTTAAATTTTAAAATGCATTTGCATAGGAGAAGTAGAGGCATGAAATCTCTTCAGTTTCCACTCAATAATCCATTACTAAATCAATAGCTAAAGAATGTTTTTAAATCACCAAACTAAAAGAAACTTAAAGTTCAAATACAATGGATTTTTTTCCTACCCCGACATTTTCTAAACTAATTATTTCCTCAGATAGACTTGTCAGTTCCAAATTGAATATGACTTGAGTGTCTGAAATCCTGGGAAATGAAGTATGTCTTACCTCATTTTTTATTCCTCTGGAAAGCAGGGTTGTAATAGAATTTTCAAATTTCTTTCCTTTTTTTATGAGTTCCACAGGGCGCATTTTGGTTAGTTCAATATGCTATTCCTACTTTAACTTTCTCCTACATTCATTTTTCAATTTTATCCTAGAATTTCAAGTCAAAGAATGAAATCTCTAAAGTGCTAATCCTCCTTCTCTAATGCACTTTTGAAAAGGCAGACATTAGGTGTAACTTCAGTGAAGTAGAGATCAGGATACAATACAAAGATGGATTAAAAAGAAAAAAAGAATAATAAAGACCGCGCCACAGAATTACCCTTTACAAAAACCCTAACAAGAAGGCAAATGATCTGACATTCTATCCAAAAAAGAAAAATTTCACATCTAAAAATCCTTTATACAGATTATTTAGAGGAATCTTTTCTATAAGTTAATTGGTACCAGTTACAGATCCTGGTTAACAAAAGTCAGTATATTCATTTGTTGGAAAAAAGTACTACGATATGATGTAAGTAGACGGTGTATTAACAGTTTAAATACGCGGTTCTCATGGTCAGCTGCACATTAGAATTACCTGTGGAACTTTTAAGCGCACCAGTACCTAGATTGCCCCCAGGTTAATTAAATCAGTCTCTAGCCTGGGACCCAGGCCTCAGTAGTTTTTAATGCTCTCACAGGCGATGCCAGTATACAACCAATGCTTTAAAGAGATGGGAGATTTCATAACAATTACCACCATAAGGCAGAGTGAAAAAGAATATTTGGATGTATTTTCATGACTGAGGGCTAGAATAAACCAAAAAATTACTTCTCCATCCCTAACTATAACATTTAAAATGAAGTCTTAAAGCAGCTACTGAAGTAGATTTTTAAATTTTTATGCTCTTCTCTAGCAAAACTTTGAGATCTTTTCTCCATGTGTATATAAGTTGCAGCAGTTTGATTTGCCACAGCCATTTACAAAACTCTGAAATAGGAAGGTAAATATTGCTCATTCATTCAATGGACTCAGGAGAAATAGAACAGCCAGTCATTGGCTATTCTGTTTTATTTCCATAAAAGCAAGACAACAGTATAAAATCAGCACAAAAAACCTTCTGGCTTCGTATGTTAAAATACCATAACCAGTTTGTTACCCTCATCTGCTTGCAGTCCAGCTCATGATTTGTAAGTCAGGCCAAAGGTTATGATCCCATCTATACACTCACTGTAAACCCCAGATATTATTAAAACATCAGTAACACATCAAGTTCCAAATGAATTACCATTTGTCCTTGTAACAATTTCAGATTTCGGATTGTGTTGGTTGATGTTTTCTTATGCCTTTTTCTATACCCCATTTTCTAAAAGACCGAGAAATGACTAATAATGTGAATTTGTTCAGGTTTGTAAAAAAATATATGGTAGATGATGCTCATGTCCTCACCTTACCCTAATTTTCTGTTCCTTCCTTGTTCTCTTTGACTGTCCCTAATTTTAGTCATCATAGTCATCATCATCTCATCATTACTGTAATTGTCACAGTCAAAGAGGTGTCTGAAAGCAAAAAACACAGCATTAGCAAATGGTACTCTATTCCAAAATTTATTCAGTTCTTGATTTTATTTTCTTTATAAAAATATTTTTGCTGATTATACTATTATAAAAGTATAAGAGAAAATTACTCATACTCTACCACCATAGCAACCACATTTCTTTATGAAACTACCAAACTTTTACACACAGTTATACTCAATTTAAAATTTTATAAACAGCTTTTTTCCTTCATGTCCTATAGTAAGAATTTAACAAATTCATTAATCATCTTTATAAACTTGAAATAAGCCACCTGGGATGGCTCACACCTATAATCTCAGCACGTCGGGAGGCCAAGGCAGGAGGATCACTGGAGCCTAGGAGTTTGCAAGCAGCTGGCCAACATAGTGAGACCCCATCTCTATAAAAACTTAAGTAAAATAAACTAAAAATGGGGGTGCAAGTTTGTTGTCCAAGCTACTCAAAAGGCTGAGGCAGAAGGATCACTTAAGCCAGTAAATTAGTATGGAGCTGCAGTGAGCTATGATCACACCACTGCATTCCAGCCTGGGTGACAGAACAAGGCCCTGTCTCAAAAGCATAAAACAAAATACCTTCATTTGAAATGATATGTAGATGTCTGAACTTCTTAATAACAGGGCCCATCAAGAGCTTCAGAATATTAACTGAATGAACAAACAAACGTGTATTCACTACTTGCTATTTACCGGCTATGTTACTCTAGATTTTGAGGACATAGAAGGGAACAAAGACCAGTGTCAGTCCTTCCCAGCTACTATAACAAAATACTAGAAACTTGATAGCTTATAAAAAACAAAAATAATCTATTAATCTTTCACAGTCCAAGATCAAGTCACCAACAGACTTGGAGTCTGGGCATGGCTTTTCCCCTGCTCATTGTTCTTACTGTGCCTTCCTGAGGTAGGAACAGCAGGCCAGCTCCCTGGGGCCTCTCTTATAGAGGCACCAATCTCATTGTTGAGATCATCTCTAATTATTTTCCAAATGCCCCAACTCCTGGAGGGTCAGTATTTAAATTTGGGGGAGCACAAACATTTAGACCATAGCAACAAGATTCTTGTTTTGTGAAGTTCATATTACAGTGGAGAGAATCAGACAATAAAACGTAAATCTAGGTAAGATGTTGTACACCTATAGTCCCACCCAGTCAGGAGGCTGAGGCTTGGAGAATCTCCTGGTCCCAAGATTTAAGACCAACTTGAGCAATATAGCAAGACCTTGTCTCAAAAAAAATTTTTTTTAAAGAAAAAAAATTAAAAACCCAAACGATACAATTTCAGATAATGATCCATGTTTTAAAGAAAGAAAAATAGTTATGGGATCCTGACATCTTGAAAAGGGGCTGGTTAAGAAAGAGGATGTGCTCAGGAATATATGTCTACCATCAAGTAGGTAATGTTTGATCTGAGATTTGAATGATAAGTAGGAATCAGCCATATGAAATTTGCAAGCATATATAAATGCGAGAAAAGTAGAATAATCCTACCTTCCTAGAAATTCTTAATTACCTGGAACAGATATTTTCATGAAGTACAGGCAGAGTAAGCAAGCCTTCCAATGCCCCTTATTCCCCAGTCCTCATAAGGTTTCTCTCAAGGCAAACCTCATTCTCATTCATTCTTTCCTCAAAAGCCACTTAGAAGCTGATGCCTTTGTTACATCACTCACCAATCACAATGAGAACTACAATGACAAAATTCCTCCTTAAATGTCCAACCAAAGATGCAATCTTATTAAAACATAAGCTGCCTTTTATTTTTTCCATAAACTTTTACCATAAATTTACTATTACTCTTAACATTTCAAATTTGCATTGCTATTCTTGCTATTTGTGATCATTTATGGAGCTAAAATATGTTGATGTTTGTATACGTGGGTTAGTGTTGTGGTTAAGGAAACCACTTATCCACTGGTGGCTTTGTTATTAGTAGTAAGATCTTATCAGAGCTAACAAGTCCAGCTTTGATTTACTTATCACAATAATAATACTATGAGTTTTAAAAGAGATGATGTGGAAAATGCAGCTTATAGTCTGACACTCAACAAGCCTTCAATACACTGGCAGAAAGCAAGATAAAGATAGAGAAAAACTGGACAGACAGACAGACACACACACACCCCCTGATCTGAGATAATTTAAAATACTGTATGCATGAACCTCTTAGTAATGGTAACAAAAGGCTTCATTTGATTATGCCATATTATTGTTTGAATGACCTCCTAAAATTCTTGCTTAGAAGACGGCATGTGGTCATGTGGAATGGCTATCCATCAGGTTTTACTTGAATGAATTGTTTCACATGTGGTTAGAGAATGCTGAAATCTCAGACTCCGCTTAACTCTTGGTCACACATCTTGCCAAGTTTTAAGCACAATAATGGTGAGGCATGAAAAAGAAATGCTAAAAGTCCCTCCTTTCTCAGTTCTCCTGAGTGTTTCCTTCAGGTTATAAAGTCCTCATTAGGTGACTTCCTTTACACCAACACAAACAATTTCAAGGAAAACTGTCTCCAGGCCCAGCACACTACATTTGGGATAGAATGCCAAAGGATGGTTAGAGAGGAGGCTGAGCCCTGCACCTAAGGAAGGAAGGGAATGTAGGAAGAGTAAGGACACCTTCTGTTAGGTGTCACCTTCATGTTGTCCTTCTTAGCAATCCAGCATCCCTGCACCAGTGTGACCTCCAAGTGGGGGAAAGAGGACTCATCAAGCAGGCTAGAGCTGGAAGGCCCCTTTCTCATGGGATAGATATGTGAGAGCTATGTGGTTCAAAGGTAACACGGTTGAAACCAAAGGGTAAAAACTACTGGGCCAGTAAGTAACTGCAATGCGATTTACTAATGCTAGTTTTTAATTTTGTTACAGATGTTTCTTAGTTCCTATGAAAATGTAAACACTTGTTTTAGTGGGAAACTGCTTAATTAGATAATAAGTCTTAAGAAAAGGCATTGTTCCAAGTCAAAGATCCCTTTTTGTTTTGATCATTCTGCACATTTAAAATGCTGTTCCTAAAGGGATTCCCCTAGTGGAGGGAACAGGAGCAGCTGACTAAACCCATCTGTCTCAAATCAAATTCACACAGGGTCAACCCAGTCAGCCATCTTTTACAGACAAGAACTTCCCCAGACTTCCCGGTTGTTATGGGTGTATTCGGGGAAATGTTCCCTGGCCTCTTTTGGTGGAAGTGAGGACCCTAAGGATCTCAATTCAATTACTACAAACTGGACATTTAAAGCCAAGTTGTAGCCAAACATCAAAGGAATAAGGAAAAATAATCACTAACAAGAGGAATCTGACTCAATTCAATATACTTTATTTATCTTAAAAAGGAGTAAAAACTACAAAATACTACACAGGATCTATGTAAACAATAATAGTAAAGATATATAATGTTTGTTATGTGACAGACATTGATATATAATGTTTGTTATGTGCCAGACTTTATATACATTAGTTCATTTATTCTTCACAACGATATGGGTTCAGCCCCACAATTATCTTCTTTCATGGTTGTGGCCTATGAGAGTAAGTTACCTACCAAGGTCAATGTTAAAGCTAGGATACAAACCCAGGCAATCCTGATCTAGAGATTACCATACCATGTTTTAATTTTTAGTCTCAGTACATAAGAAAAAAGAGAATATATTTTCATCTAAATCCTGCCAATTTTAAGCACGCTTTTTATCCCGAGCAGGTCCTCCTGTTCCTCACTGAATCCATGCCTCACATTTTTCTATCTTGCACCTTGCTCTGGAGCCAGTCTGGACAGCATCGGTGGGCTTCCAGATGGCTTTGGCACATCCTGGAGGTTAGAGGTGAGTGGCAGAGTGAAGTCAGAGAATTTGTTTTCCTGCTTCCTCCCAGTCAGTTCATCTGGTTGGCTGCATCTCTCGGAAGGCTACAGCTCCTGTCAAATGACCCTCTCCATTCTAGATTCTGGTAGCTCTCCCTTCCTCTGCCACTGAAGACAGACAACAGCAGCTCTCCACCATCACACTCTCTGGGCCTTTGTACCATATCTGTTATTTTTGCTAAACTCTGACCACTTCTTTGTAAATAGTCCTTTTACTAAACTTTTCAATTCACCATTCTAAGAATCTGAGCAGAGCATTAATTTCTCAATCTGGATTGCATGGGACTGGATCAAAAACACAGCATAACCTTCACAACCCCCCCTTCCATCCTCTGCATATGAGGCCCAGAGATAAATTCTGTAGCTGTCAATAAGGAGTCCCATTATTCCCACCACAAGCCTATGTGAAAATTATTTTTCAATTTTCTTGGTTTCTGTAAAAGGTCAGGAATTGAGGTCTGCCAGTAGAATAGTATTTTTATTCTAATAATAGTCCTTGAGTCTAATGAAGCACCATGAATGTCAAGCAGCAGGGCAATGCCAGAGCTGTTCAGATTGGGTATTGGTCTCTTTGAGGTGAATGACTGCTGTAGCCTTGACCTACATGTCATGAGTCAGACACTCAGCCTAATTGAGTACAAAATATCTCAGCTATGCAGCTGACAGAACTAGACAGTTGGTATCCTGGAACCAGGTAGTAAAATACATCCAGGAAATGTAATCCTGTAGTATAGAGAGACACCGGGCACATCCTTATATTCCCTTCAATCAAATTATCCATCACATCAGAAACATGGCATCCTTATGAATATATCTTGGCCTTAAAAAAAAGAGCATGGACTGCTCAACTGACCCTACCATCTCTTCTGCAAAATACCTTAAACTACTATTGGCTTTACTTTAGCAGCCCACCCAGTGAGGAGAATGGAGGCTAACAATACCTCTGGGGATCCAAGAATACCACCCTGAGCCACAATTTAAAAAACAAAACAAAAATATATTTTATCACTCATCCTTTCCTCACCCTAATCTACCTTATTAGTGCTGGTAATATAAACTTCACTCTTCCACTCTTGGTTTTCATATAAAAGTCTAGCTTCATAGCTATAATCCAGTAGGGAGGTGTCAAAGAATGAATTTTCTTTTACCATGTCTTAAGGCAAAGCTAAATGTGTGTGTGGAAGTCAACTATGTACCATTTTTGCTTATGTTGTTTCATCATCAGAATGTGTCACAAAAGTGTTAAAACCTATGAGCATGTACATCTAATAGTGCAATCAACACAACAAATTGGCATCTCCCAGAATTACAATTTTGATGGAAAAATGGCTGGAGATGAATGCCTTGATATTAGCAGATCACATTTAGAGAATCTCTTGGGAGCTCTCCGGGACTGGTAGGAAGCAATGCCAAAGGTTAAAAGTCAAGAACCCTGGATCTCACTCCTCTAATTTTAATTCTGGCCCAGCCTGATGTGTAACAACAGAGCTCCCTCACTATGAAGCAACAATTTCATCCACATGACATGATTGGGAAGTCGCTGGCATGCACAAGTTATTTATATGCACAAATAGTAATATCAAAAACTTGTGATAACTTTTTCTAGCAGAAATCAGTCAGAAATTACTTTTAGTGATTGAGATTTTTAATGTTCTAAAGTAAAATCAAGATACTGAGGTTCTTTCAAATCATATATATTTCTTTCCCTCCTCACCTGTGGTAGGCAGTCTCTTAGATCACTGGGTGCTTCCTACAATGATCTTCACCTTCTGTTATTCACATACTCACATAGTTCTCTCCTACACTGATCAGGGCTGGCCTACATATCCAATATATTGCAGAAGAGACACTGGGACTTCCAAGGTTAGATCATAAAATCTACTGTGGCTTCCACCTCACTTTTTTATATCACTCACTCTAGGAGAAGCCAATTGCAATGTGAAGAGGGCCTTCAAGTAGCTCTGTGGAATGACCCACGTGAGAAACTGAGGCCTTCTCTTGGGAGGCAGAAAAAACTGCCCATCACTTAACTAAGCTGGCTGGGTAAACAGCAGACCTTCCTTCCCTGGTCAAGCCTGCGATGCCTGCACTCCCAGCTGATACCTGTAACCTCATGAATGCTCCCAACTAGAATCTCCCCAAAATAAATGATAATAAAATGTTCATTGTTACAAGCCACAAAGTTTTGGGGTAACTTGCTATAAAACAAAAAATAACTGAAATACTTTTCATTCTAATTTTCTACCCTATACAAGGAGGCTTATGTTGTATGCATAGATATCCTTTTCTCCACCCTTGGACACTCATAGCCATTTTTTAACCAACCTCTCCACAGGAGCATAGCAAAATGTCTATGAGCAGTAAGGGAACATGTACACTTTAATAATCAGATATGTTTATGGAATGAATGCTCCATAGTTGTGTCTGTATGCATAGTAAGGCCCATGTGCAAAATGTCTTCATCCTAGAAATTGCTTACAAAAATAAATACTACATGCTTGATATTCATGAACATATATATTAAAATTAATTTGTAACACAACAGGTTATTCTTATATTCTTACAACATAAGAATACTATTGTATAACTATATTACTTAACAATACTATAACCAGAATACTGGGGATATCACTTTATTACCCAGGCAGTGTTAGGCCATGAGTTAATGTCTTGTCATTTGTCATTGACTTCTGTTGCTGGGCAGAATTGAGTCATATTATTTCAGCTGGTAGTGAAACAAGTGACTTAGACAGTTAAGAGAGACATCTGTCTGAAATACTGCTAAGCTTTAGCAGTAAATTTAAAGAATATGAATTTCTTTAGCTGCAGAAAATTTTCACACAAGTATTAACTATAAATTTACTATTAGCCATCATCCTACTATACAAAGAATATTAAAGTACTAACATTACTAGAAGCACCCGAAGCAGATAACATATCTTTCTTCTCTACCTGTCTTTCTTCTTACATAAAAATCAATTTATCATTAACATTTCAGATCAATATTAAAATATTATAAAATTAGGGAAGATAAGCATTTACTATTAGGTGTCATCATATGGATGAGACATCACATCTCCAAAAACTTGGAAACCTATATAATCTTTTCAGTAAAACCACTTAAAGACTGTTTTCAGTATGAGATCCCAATATAATAATGGGCTTGAAAATACAGACTACTTTTTTGGTACTGGTGTGAATATCTTCTACGAAAATCAGGTTTGAAAAGTAACCTAAGTAATGTATAAAGTATCAAATTATAATTAAGATAAGATTCTAACTTTGAACAAATGATGTTTCTGCAAAGAGTAGTGCTTCCTTTTTATTTATTTTATTTTATTAAATTTCAGAATGTTATGGGGGTATATAAGTTTCAGTTCTATGAATTGCTTTTGTACAATCTGAGTTGAAGTTATAAATGTGCCCATTAGAGTAGCGCTTTTCTTTTGCACAAGTGGTAATGATTATAGAAAAGATAAAAAAAAATGAAAATCAGATTTAAAAGTTTTATCTTTGAACAAAATAACAGCATGATTTTACTAAATACAAAATAGTATAAAGGGTAATGGCTATAGAATGAAAAATCATAAGCTGATTTTCTGAAATACTACAATAGACAAGCATTAACTGGTTCATTCTAGAGGCTAGATCATTACAATAGCCTTTAAAATGTGTCTGATATTTCTGTTTAATACCTGTTTTCAATAAATTTATAAATTATTGAAGGAATTGGAGACATTAGCTTCTGACATTTCTTTGGCTAAGTCCTATGTATGGGGGGATGATACAAAAGAAATAAAGTAGTTGGGGGCTTCAATGGCCAACCAGAAGCAGTCTGTACATGCTGCTCTCAAGTAGAGGGTGGGTGTAAAGTTGTAAGTAGATGCCCATCTACAGATGGATCCTCTTGGCAGGAGCACTGCAAATCAGAGAAGCACAAGAGAAACTTAGAATGACGGAGACAGAGACAGGGAGATCTACTCACTAAGATCATAAGGTATCTGAGAGACCTCTGCATTAGGAAAGAGCCCCAAGGCCCCACGTTCCACATGCAGAAACTGAGACTCAAATTGTAAAGGCCCATTGCCACCACTGCAGGTGTTTGTACTGATCAGAGAAATGTTTGTATGTGTAGTGAAGGTGCATCAGAGAGCAGGCTCAGTTGGCATGTGCTGGCCTCTATTCCCAATTTGTTATGGCTGATGCCACCTGGAACTCTTGGGTCTACACAGAGCACATGGTCTACACAGGGATCAGTTGCACTGCAACTGCCCCCACACCTCCCCTTGCAGGGCTGCAGAAGGAATAGGGAGAGCTGATGTTCTGGTCACTGGAGAGGTCCAAGAATGGCAGCCCCAGTGGGTTGTGTGTGATGAGAATATCTAGTCATCCAATAGACCACCCCATGAAGGCCTATTCCCTGACCAGTGGAACAAGCCCTCCAACCCTGTGCACTTTTGCAGGAAAGTCCATGCTTCCATGGACCTGCAAGCTGAGCAGAGTTTCATGCCCATGAAAATCCACATGCAAGGCTGGAGGTTCACACCCCTCCATATCCCAACATCATGTAGTGGGCCATGCCTTTCAGTATGGCGCAATGACCAGTAGGCTAAGTACACTGACCCTGCACACAGCACAACACACAATGCCCACATGGTTCTGCATTACATGTGGTGGGCTGCACTACCTGGCTCTGTATAGCTGCTGGTGAGCCACACCCAGGTGGCCCATATACTGACCAAGAAAGAAGCTACTTAGCCCAGTACACTGTGCCAAGGCATACCCCCATGTGGACCTGCATGCCAGATGATAGGACATGTCCCTGTAGACCCACACTCTTCCATACTTGTGGTCCAGCTCTCATCACAGAAAATCTAGACAAAAGCCCACATCCCTGACACCTGTGGCTATTGACTCAATAATTTCACTAAGCAGCCACTGCCACCATCACAGGGGAACCTGGGCAGAGTAATTTCCTGCTATGATTACCTCCATGCAGAGAGACCCACTCAGTCTCCTTCCTGAACTTCCAATAAAAGTTTAGAGGTCAACTCACTAGTCCACACAAAGATACCCCAGCACTCTCTGGCACTGTGACAGCCAAAGGAAAACAGGAAAGTGAAGAACAGTTACAAGATTGCAGTTCAGAAATTTTGAAATAGGACAGAAAAGCAACATCTAGAAGCCATTCTTTTTTCTCACTAAATCGGAGAGTTTTCAGAAAATAAGAACTGGAGCACCACTAAACTATCTGCCTTTAACTGAAGGAAGAGGTTTTAGATGAGAAGAAACCAGCAAAAGAACTCTTGACAACATGAAAAAACAAAGTATTAATAGATCAACACCCTTAGAGGATCACAATACACCTACAGCAATGGACTCCAATGAAAAGAAAATTTTTGAAATGTCAGAAATGGAATGCAGAGAATGGATAGCAAATAACATGAATGGAATTGAAGAGATAGTTAAAAGCTAACCAATATTTCAGGAAATGAATGAAAAATTTAAAGAGTTGCAAAAGAGATATATGACAAGAATGGATATCACAGAATTTAAAGAAATAAAAGAGTAACTTAGTGAACTTGAAAATACAGTAGAAAGGTAGAAGAAAGAATTTCAGAGCTAGAGAACAAGGCTTTTCACCTAATTCAGTCAGTCAAAGATTGAGAAAAAAAGAAGAAAGAAGAACAAATAATCATGCAGAGAAATATGGAATTATACAGGGATGTCTAACTTTTTTTCTTTTCTGCTACACATCAGAAGAAGAGTTAGTTGTTTTAGGCCACATATTAAATGCACAAACACTAATGAAAACTGATTAGCAAAAATAAATAAATAAATAAATACAATTAATTAAAAAGGACTGTGCATACTTTTTTAATATCTGATGCCACAGATAAGCAAAACAGTCCTCAAATAATCTTCAAAGTCTATAGACCACAAGTTGGACACCCCTGAGAGCAAGCCAATGCATGAATTACAGCTATCCTGATGGGAGAAGAAGAAAAAATAATAAATGTGAAAAAACTATTTAAGGGAATAATTGAAGAAAACTTCCCTGGTATCTTGAGAGATTCAGATATCCAGAATTGAAATCTGGTCATTGATCACTGGGAAGATCCATAGCAGAAAGGACATCTCTAAGACACATAGTCATCAACCAGGCCAAAGTCAAAATGAAAGAGAAAACTGTATAAGCTACAAGATGGAAACAACTAACTTACAGAAGAAATTAGCCATCAGGCTAATTTCAGACTTCTCAGTGGAGACCTTATGACCCAGAAAGGATTGGAGGCCCAATTTTAGTCTCTTAAACAGAACAATTGCCAGCCAAGAATTTTGTATCCTACAAAATTAAGCTTCATAAATGATAGAGAAAAAAGACTTTTCCACATAGGCAAACACTAAGTAAATTTGTCATTATTAGATCTTCCCTATAGGAAATGCTCAAAAGTATATTATACACAAACAGCACAATAGATGCTCACCCATGTAAAAACACACAAAACTTAAGGTATCATTCAACATGACAAATAAAAGAGTACTCCACATATCAATACTAACACTGAATGTCAATGGTCTTAATGCTCCAAGTAAAAGACATAGAATGATTAAATGGATAAAAAAATTATTGCACAAGTATGTATTTTCCTAAGAAACCTATCAAGAAAGGATATGCACAGACTCAAGGTAAAGGATAAGAAAAAAATATTCCAAGGAAATAGAAACCAAAAGTGAGCTGGTGTATCCATTCTCATATCAAATTAAATTAAATTTTAGATCAACAGTTGTGGGGAAAAAAATGCAAAGATGATAATTCCACAATGATAAATGGGGCAATTCAACAAGAAGATATATCAATCCTAAATATATATGCACTTAAAACAGGAGCTCCCATATTCATGAAGCAAATTCTACTAGAGATAAGCAAAGAAATAAATGGTAGCACCATAATTGCTTCAGACTTCAACATCCCATTGAAAAAAAGCTGGACAGATAATCAAAGCAGAAAATAAACAAAGAAATACTGGAATTATATGAAACTCTAGAACAAATGGAACTAACATTTATACACCATTCTACCTTAAAAGTACAAAATATGCATTATTCTAATTAGCACATGAGATAGATATTTTCTAAGGCTGATCATATCATAGGTCACAAAGTTTCAGAAAATTCAGAAAAAAGTCAAAATTATACTATATCGCTTCTCAGACCAAAGTAGAATAAAACTAGAAATCAATTCCTTGAGAAACTCTCAAATCCACACAAATCTGCTACTAAGTGATCCTTGGGTGGATAATAAAATGAAGATGAAGTTCAAAAGATTTTTTTTGAACTGAATGACAAAGGGGACACAAGCTTTGAACATCTATGGGATACAGTAAAAGGAGTCAAAGGGGTAAAGTTCATAACCTTAAATGCCAATAGCAAAAGACAGAAACATCACAAATTATCAACTTGATGTCACATCTCAAGAAACTAACAAAGGAACAACAAACCAAATTCAAAACCAGCAGAAGTAAGGAAATGGAAACAAACAAAAAAATTACAAAGGATCAATGGAGCAAAATGTTCATTTTCTAGATGAGTTAAAAAGTGATAGAATGCTAGCCAGACCAACCAGAAGTAGAAAAGAAAGGACCCAAAAAACTTCAAGCAATGATGCAAAAGGAGCTAATATAACTGACATAACAGAAATAAACAATATAATCCATTAGGACTACAAGAATCTCCAAGCACACAAATTAGTAAATGTGGAGGACATGAATAAATTCCTGAAAACACACAATCTCTCAAGGCTGAATGGGGAAGAAGTAGAAATCCTAATGAGACCAATAACTTGTAGCAGTAATTGTGGCAGTAATAAAAAACAAACAAACAAAAGTCCTGGAGCAGAGGATTCACAGCTAAATACTATCAGAGCTATGAAATGAACTAGCGCTTACTCTAGGAGAGTATTCTCTCTAATGCTATCTATGAAGCCAGTATCACCTCGAGACCAAAGCCAGGAAAGGACATAATGACAATAAAAACTGCCTTATGAACATCAATATAAAAATTTTCAACAAGATACTAGAAAACAAAATTCAGAAGCACATCAAGAAGATGTGATTAGTGGATTTCGTCCCAGGGATGCAAGGATGTTTCCATATACACGAATGAATAAATATAATATACCACATAAACAGAAGCAGAAATAAAGACTACATCATTGTCTCAGTAGATGTAGAAAAAGCATTCAATAAAATCCAGCAAACTTTTATAATGAAACCCCTCAACAAACTAGGTATAGAAGAAACATACCTCAGAATTATAGAAGCCGTATATCACAAACCACAGCCAACTTCTTACTGAATGGGGAAAAGTTGAAAGCATTTCCCCTAAGAACTAAAACAAAGACAAGAATGCCCACTGTACCACTTCTGTTCAACATAGAGGAACAGATGATGAACACAAGACGTCCTAGCCAAAACAAACAGGCAAGAGAAGGAAAGAAAGGACATTCAAATCAAAGAGGAGATCCAGGTATCCTTGTTTTCTGACAAAATTATCTTGCATTTAGAAGACTCTAAGGATTCCACCAAATATCTCCTGAAATTGATAGATTCCATGAAATTTCAGCTTACAAAATAAATGTATACAAAACAGTAGTATTTCTATATATGATAACAGTAAAGGCGAGATAGCAACAAAGAAGACAAAATACTTAGGAATATGTAATATTTAATTCAGGAAGGGAAATCTCTCTCTACAAGAACTACAAAACACTGATGAAAGAAATTACAGATTAATAAAACAAATGCGAAAATATTCTGTGTTCATGGATTGGTAAAATCAACACTGTTAAAATTTCTAATCTGTGCAAAGAGATTTACAGATTCAACATAATTCCCATCAAAATATCAATGTCTTACTTCACAGGTCTAGACAAATAACCCTATACTTCATTCAGAATCAAAAAAAGAGGCTGAATAGCAATTATAAGTAAATTATAAGCAAAAAGAACAAATCTGGAGTTATCACATTACTTGGTTTCAAATTATACTACAAGCCTACAACCAAAACACCATGATGCTGGTATAAAACTTGAGATATAATGGAATAAAAGAGAGAACCCATAATTAAAACCCTATGACTATGACCAACTGATCTTCAACAAAGCAGACAACATATAATAGCCTATTCAATAAATGGTGCTTGGAAAACTGGATGGCTGCATGAAGAAGAATGAAACAGGGCACATATCTCTCGTCAAAAATGAAAACTAATCCAAGATAGACTAAGATTTAAATGTAAATCATGTAGTCACAAACATTCTAAAAGAAAATGTAAGAAAATCTCTTCCACTCATAGGCCTAGGCAAAGAATTTATGACTAAGGTCCAAAGGTAAATATAGCAGCAACAAAAATAAATAAATGAGACTTAATTAAATTAAAAATCTTCTACGTAGCAAAGAAAATAATTAACAGAATAAACAGGCACCTACTGAGTGCAAACTATACGTCCAGCAAAGGACTAATTTCCAGAATCTGCAAAGAAATCAAACAAAACAAGGAACAAAAAAAAACTCATCACAAAGTGGGCACAAGACAAACAGAATTTTTTGATAGAAGATAGAGAAATGACAAACAGACATGTGAAAAAATGTTCAATATCACTAATCACCAGAAAAATGTAAGCTAAAACCATAATAAGATACCATTTTACACTTATCAGAATGGGCATTACTAAAAAGTTAAAAAGCAACCGATGGTGGCATGAATGCAGAGAACAAGGTTTGTTTACACACTATTTGTGAGACTTCAAAGTAGGACAACCTCCATAGAAAGTAGTATGGAGATCCCCAAAAATGCTAAAAGCAGGCCTACCATTCAACCCAGTAATCCCATTAGCAGGGTATACTCAAAGGAAAAGAAATCATTTTATCAAAAAGACACATGCATTCAAATGTTTACTGCAGCACAATTCACATTTGCAAATGTATGAAAACAACCTAAGTATCTATCAACACCTAAATCAATAAAGAAACTGTGGTATGCACACAAGTATGTGTGTGTGCATAATACATATATACTTATATATATTATACACACAGGCACACACACAAGGAGTACTACTCAGCCATACGTAAAAAATATGCCCTTTGAAGCAGCTTGGATAAAACTGGAGATTAGTATGTCAGAAATGGAAAATTACAAATGTTCCCATGGGTAGTGTGAATTAAATCATGGGTGTCTATGGGCACACAAAGTCATAAAGGACTTCTCAGTTATTTCGAAATATTTGATGAATTAGGTGAATGAATGAGAGTCTCCAGAAATTGATCCTGGTGATATTTTGGCATAAATATCCTCCATTTGCTTGAAAAAAAATTATTATCCTTTTGTTGATTTTTGTGCTCTTCAGATTTGCTTTTTAATGCCATATACAGATGTGTGTAGGGATGTCTTTTACTACTTCTCTCCCTCTGACCCCATGCCTACATTTAGTATAACAACTTATATAATAATGCCTCAGAAAAATAAAACCACCAAAGTATTACTTGTGTGCCCATTACATGCCTACCTAAAAGGAATAGACTTAGTTAGGTCCAGACATCAGGGAGATGGAAAATATAATCAGCAAAATTAAGCTAAATTACATGAAACAATTAGGGAAAATTAAGTGCTATGATGTATAACAGCATTTCCCCAAATATCCATGAGATGTTAATAGACGTTCCATTAAAAAAAAATAAAAGGCTACCATGGTCAAATAAGTTTGGGAAATATTTCATAAGACATTACCCTCTTGGCAATTCACATTTTCCATTAGCATATTAATAACTGAAAAGTTTTGCAGCAAAGAAAATGACTGTACTTTAACCCAGAGTATCCGAAATTTCTTTGACTATGAAAGCCTTATTAATTTTTTTCTTTTTCATTATGAAAAATCTCCATAATGCACACAAGTGAAGAGAAAAAAATAAAGCAAGTTCTTGCCACATTATTTTAACAGGTATTAGCATTTTTTCACATTTGGTTCAGGTTTTATAATCTAAATAATAATAAGATATCACTTATGCAACTAAGGCCACTTGAAATTGATACGTATTCTTCTTGTCCATGATACTATACTCTGTGTCCAGAAACAATACACAGAATTTCATGGTATTTTAAATTTATAAAAATAACATTATTTTTTGTACACACTGTGATTTACTAGTTTTATTCAATACTATACATGTATAATTTGTATAAATTTAGTTTATCTGTTTTTACAGAGATTGTAGTCTTTGTATAAATAGAGCATACAAAATATGAATTAATCAGTTTATTATTAAAAAATAATTTTAAAACTGAGAGTGGTGAATTAACTCAAACCTTCTTCTTTCTAATATCTATATAATAATAAAGGAGGATTAGAACCTTTCTCTGCCACTTGATGGGCTGGGCTAGGCAAGTTATTTCTCCTCTGCCAGACCCAGTGCCCACATGTGTGAAACAATGAGAATATTGCCAACTTTTTTTAGTTTACAATTTACCTTTGATTTTGTTCATAATTCTTGTTGTATTTTTGTAAGATTTTTTTCTGAGAAGTTTTATTTAAGAACAAAGAGAAAGCTTAGTGCACTGAGTTGGAAGCAGGTCTCTCTCATGAACGAGAAAGGTGAGAGAGGAGTAGGTGGAGGATGTTTGACAGAAGGAGGTAGGGCCTGAGGTGGGATCTCACTACTGTGCACACTGTGAGGGTGTGTAACACGCCCCCTAGGTGAGAGCCTCTTGTGCAAATAGAGCTTTACCCTGGAAGTGAGAACAATGTCACCTAAAAATTGTACCCTCATATTATATGAAAAAATAAAAAAAAAAACTCAAAAAAAAGAGGTGAGAGAGACCATAAGATTTTATACCAGATTTTGCAGTTTGTACCATAGTATCTTATATCTTCTACTAAAATTTCAAAATTTTATTTTTCTCATTTCTAAAATATTATTCCATCTGCTATTGTGTATTGTTTCATGTTGACATTTCATTGTCCCAGTCACATTTCTTTTTTTTTTCTTTAGAGATGGGATCTCACTCTGTTGTCTAGGCTGAAGTGACTATTTACAGGCAAGATCATAGTCCACTACAGCTACAGACTTGAATTTCTTGTTTTTTTTTTTTTTTTTTTAGACATGAGTCTTACTATGTCACCCTCAGTACAGTGCAGTAACATCACAGGTCACAGCAACCTCCAACTCTTGGGCTCAAGCAATTCTCTTGCCTCAGCCTCCCCAGTAGCTGGGACTATAGGTGCCCGCCACAATGCCCAGCTATTTTTAGAGATAAGGTCTCACTCTGACTCAGGCTGGTCTTGAACTTGTGAGCTCAGGCAATTCACCTACCTCGGCCTCCCAAAATGCTAGGATTACAGGCATGAGCCACTGCGACCGCCACCTAAGCATTTCAAGTAGCTCAGATTACAGGCATGTGTCATCCTACTTGGCTCTTCCAGCAACATTTCTTAATTAATCTATCAATTCAGTAATGATTTCTAATGCCATCTCATCATAAACTAAGTCTGTATAATATGTTACAGATCATTAGTAGTTTATATAAGGAAGAGGGTTTAATATTTCGCTTAATCATATAAGGAGGGGCTGCATGAAAGAAGGGACCCTCAGGTGGGGTCTGGATATAGATTGGACACAAAAAGGACATGGGTTTTCACGTCAGCCTGACCTTTATTTATATTTCTTCTGTAATATTCACTGCAAGTAAATTAACCTTGCTGCAAATGAATTTCATCACCTGTAAATAGAGACAATACAATTTGTCTAATTGTATTATTCAACAAGATAGTATATTTTAAAGTGGCTACCGTACTATCTTGCACATAGTAGGCATTCAAAAAAGTTATAAGTCCTATAGTAATTTTAATTCTAATAATTCTAATTGCTAATAGTAGTAGCAGGAAGAGGATTAGTATCCAAATAATAGCTGGCAGTTTGAAAAAAAAAAAAAAAGGATAAAACAAATGTGAAAGAAATTCCTAAGGAAGAAAAGGAAAAAACTGGGGTATTGCCTCACTAGAAAGACTAGAATTAGAGATGACTCTAAGCTGTGGTTTGGAGAACAGATTCAAGAATTGAAAGTATTGGTTTAGGACAGAAGTTCTCAAATGTTCCAGGACAAGTGACAGCTAAAATTACTGAGAACTTGATAGAAATGCAAATTCAGGCCCTGAGACACATCGAATCAGAAACTCTGATGTGTGGACCAGTGACCGTATTTAACCCAGGACCCAGGTGATTTTGATGCATGCCCAAGTGTGGGAACCACTGGTTTGCAGCGTGGTGAGTGGGAGGTATGCTGAGCCATCAGGTAAAGGTGATGTCAGGGAACTGTCATAGCTGAAGATGCAGACTTATCTTGTAAAGGGCCAAATTCTCCTTTTCTAATGTCTTGATTTGCTTTTGCTTTCATTTACTGGTTTTATTTTACTAAACAGGGTCCCTATCTTAGAATCATTTCTCAGATTTTAAATTCTCCTTGCAATCCACCTACTCAGCAAAACACCAGATCTATAACCCTTAATCAATCTCCTCTCTTCCCACAATCTGCCTCCTGCTTTTTTCTCCTCCTGCATTCAGCTTGGAGGCTCCACGGGGAAGGCAATTTGGCACGATTTCAATGTAACATTAAATGCCATGTACATTTACAGATCTTTACCAACAATAAATGAGGGCAATGATAGCCTAGAAGTTAGTATTTAATAGTAGGGATCCCTGGCCATTAAAAATAAAAGTTATCTATAGTAATATATCTATCTAGTAACACCCCTCTCTGGCACCCAAAAGATAGCAGAGAGGCTCTTTGAAGAGCCCTTTCATCTTAAAAACAAATTTTGTCTTAGACCCAACAAGTGTTAAGTATGCACAAAGATCAGAGTAGTAACTAGCCCAGAGAATATTTGGTATTTTCCAATTTCTTCATTATGTTTTTTAGTTGTTTTATTGATTCTGTGGTGGAACTGGAGGTGTAGAAATAATGAGAGATCCTTCAATAACCCGTCAGAGGGCTGACCAGTATGTTCATTTTGACCATAATGTGTCACTTACAGCTGCAAAGGAACCGCCATGGCTACACTGGATCAATTGTATAGACATTTGAGACAAATAAATCAACCATGGTAAGCTCTGGAGCAGGATATACATGGGAATACTGGCTGGATTTTAAACTAATGCTAACTTCTTTGTAACATGAGTGATCCATGTTTAATAAAACAAAATCAATCTTCAAGAACTTGAAACATGTCACTCCTCTTATTTTTATATACAAGATAATTGTAGAATGTCTCTTAGAGTGTTTCCTTTTGCTTTATAATTTCTGTACATGTGAACTTAAAAATCTACAAAATACATAAGATAGAATGTAAAAAGTAGACCAACATAACATTTTTATCATCCCTTTATGTAACCCGTTTAACAATATAATAAAAATTAACCTACAGTAAAAAAGCTTTTCAATATTTTGGATAGTTGGATACTGTTGCCTTTGTGATGTAAATTTATGATTCTTCACAACAAAACTGACTTACTAGAATGTTTAATTTACCTATAACCTCAGAAGTTTTAAAACAAGTTATAGCATTGAAATTACCCATTAATTTCATTGAAGAAATTTAAAATATGCCCCATACAAATTTCAATTTCATAAAAAGAAAGAATGCACAAAACTGCATTTTATCTTGGTGGAAAGTTAATGTTTAATGGCATCATCTTTTCATTTATAAATACCTATTTTCTAAATTTTCTTTCATAAATATTATTATTCATTATAGCAACAATGTTAATAAGATATAAATGAAATACATCTTTGGAGATACATATTCAAAAGTAACACATCCTGCTCATAGAATTTTCTTTTTTTTTTCTTTTGAGACAGAGTCTCACTTTGTCACCCTTGGTAGAGTGCCCTGGCATCACAGCTTATAGCAAACTCCAATTCTTGGGGTCAAGTGATTCTCTTGCCTCAGCCTCCCAAGTAGCTGGGACTATAGGTGCCTACCACAACACTCAGCTATTTTTAGTGACAGGGTCTTGCTCTGGCTCAGGCTGGTTTCAAACCTGTGAGCTCAGGCAATTCACTCACCTCGGCCTCCCAAAGTGCTAGGAGGATTACAGGTGTGAGCCACCATGCCTGGCCTCTGTTTATAAAATTTACACAAAATCAAAACCAAACAAGTACACACACACACATATATACACATACCCAAAACATTCACAATGCCTTACAATGCCTCTCTTAGTTAAGACATGGGTGTAGGAAACGGTAGCACTGAATAACAGTAAGACAGTCAGAACTGTGCTCTTTAGGTTCCATCTTGGACTAGTGAGTAGTGAACACCGAGATGAACAATGTTCCAATAGTCATGACTTGGTAAGCAGAGTCAATCATGGGTAAGTACTCTGTACAATGACTCTAAAAATTGTATACAACCCATTTTTTTTTGTTTTTTTTTTTTAATTTTATTGAATGGTAACTATGTACATTAATACACTTCTGGGGTACAGTGTGGGGTTTTCACATGCAATCCGAAATACTTCCATCAAACTGATCAATACAGCCTTCATGTCATTTTCTCAGTTATAGTTT
>CAUYQV010128709.1:0-20929 GCA_963574575.1 Galagoides demidoff | reverse complement strand
AAAGAAGATGAAATATTTTGGAGTTTACCTAACAAAGAACATGAAAGATCTCTATAAAGAGAACTATGAAACTCTAAGAAAAGAAATAGCTGAAAATGTTAACAAATGGAAAAACATACCATGCTCATGACTGGGAAGAATCAACATTATTAAAATGTCCATACTACGCAAAGCAATATATAATTTTAATGCAATCCCTGTTAAAACTCCAATGTGATACTTTAAAGATCTTGACCATTACCTGATCTTTGACAAGCCAATTAAAAACTTTGCTTGGGTAAAAGATTCCCTATTTAATAAATGGTGCTGGTTGAACTGGCTGGCGACCTGCAGAAGACTGAAACTGGACCCACACCTTTTATCATTAACTAAAAAAGACTCTCACTGGATTAAAGATTTAAACTTAAGACATGAAACTATAAAAATACTAGAAGAAAGTGTAAGGAAAACACTTGAAGGAATTGGCCTGGGCGAACACTTTATGAGGAGAACACCCCAGGCAATTGAAGCAACTTCAAAAATACACTATTGGGACCTGATCAAACTAAAAAGCTTCTGCACAGCCAAGAACAAAGTAATTAAAGCAAGCAGACAGCCCTCAGAATAGGAGAATATATTTGCAGGTTATGTCTCCAACAAAGGTTTAATAACCAGAATCCATAGAGAACTCAAATGTATTAGCTAGAAAAGATCAAGTGATCCTATCTCAGTATGGGGAAGGGACTTGAAAATAAATTTCTCTAAAGAGGATAGGTGCATGCCCTATAGATATATGAGAAAATGCTCAGCATCCTTAATCATTAGAGAAATGCAAATCAAAACTACTTTGGGATACCACCTAACTCCAGTAAGGTTAGCCCATATCACAAAATCCCAAAACCAGAGGTGCTGGTGTAGATGTGGAGAAAAGGGAACACTTCTATACTGCTCATGGGAATGCAAACTAATACGTTCCTTTTGGAAAGACGTCTGGAGAACACTTAGAGAACTAAAAATAGACCTGCCATTTTATCCTGCAATTCCTTTATTAGGTATATATCTAGAAGACCAAAAATCACATTACAACAAAGATATTTGTATCAGAATGTTTGTTGTAGCCCAATTCATAATTGCTAGCTCATGGAAGAAGCCCAAGTGCCCATCGATCCACGAATGGATCAATAAATTATGATATATGTACACCATGGAATACTATGAAGCCATAAAGGAAGATGGAGACTTTACCTCCTTCATGTTTACATGGATGGAGCTGGAAAATGTTCTTCTTATTCAATAAAAAAAAAAAAGAAAAAGAAAATGTTCTTCTTAACAAAGTATCTCAAAAATGGTAGAAAATGTACCCAATGTACTCAGCCCTAGTATGAAACTAATTTATAGCTTTCATATGAAAGCTATAACCTAATTATAGGGTAAGAATATATGGAGTGGGAGGGGAGGGTGGTGGATGGGTGAAGGGAGGGTCATTGGAGGGATCACCTCTATGGTTTATCTTATAAGGGTAGAAGTGACTCTTTCTAAAAGTAGACTATAAATATCTTAACACAATGACTAAGAAAGTGACTATGTCACTAAAGGCTATGTCAACCAGTTTGATGAAAATATTTCTAATTGTATATGAAAACGCCACACTGTACCCCATGATTGTGTGTAGCTATCATTTAATAAAAAAATGGAGAACATTACATGTTCATGGCTGGGAAGAATCAAAATTATAAGCATGTCTATATTCCCCAAAGCAATCTATAGATTCAATGCAATCATCATTAAAACCCAAACATACTTTCAAGATTAGTAAAAAAAAAAAAAAAGAAAGAAAAGAAAAAGAAATAAAGAAAAGTTAAAGAAAAAAGAAAAAGATCTTCATTTTGTGTGGATCCAGAAAAAAAAAAAAACGTAAAGAAAAACCACCCATATAACTGAGGCAATTCTTTGTAAAAGAAAGCCATGCATCTGCCTGCTAGACTTTAGGCTGTACAACAAGGTCATAGTTGATCAAAACAGAATGGTATTTGCCAAAAAAAAAAAAAAGAGAGAGAGAGATAAACATCTGAAACTGAATAGAAAGCCATGAGATGAAGCTAATATCTCAGAGCCACCTAATTTTTGATAAACCAAGCAAGAGCGTTCATTGAGGGAAAGAATCCCTATTCAGTAAATGATGCTGGAAGAACTGGATAACCCATGTAAAAGGCTGAAACTGGACCTGAACCTTTTGGCACTCACTAAAATAAATTCAATATGGGCAAAAGACCTAAATATAAGGCATGAACAATAAAAATCCTTGAGGAAAGTTGGTGCAAAACACTTGAAGGTATCTCCCTGGGGAAAGTTTATGAGGAAGAAAGACTTCATTGGCAATTGCAACAGCAGCAAATTAAACAAATGGGACTTAATTAAACTGAATAGCTTCTGTACAACTAAGGAGGCAACAATCAAAGCAAATAGACAATTATCAAAATGTGTAAAGATATTTGCATATTAGGAATCAGACAAAAGATTGATTACTAGGATCTATAGAGAACCGAAATTACCATAAAAGAGCCAACAATCCCTTAGATCAATGAGCAAGAGACATGAATAGAAATTTCTCTAAGGAAGACAGATGAATGGCTAACAAACATGGAAAAATTCTCATCATCCCAAATTATTAGAGATATGCAAGTTAAAACCACCCTGAGATATCACTTAACCCCAGTGAGAATGTCCTACATCACAAAATCTCAAAACTGCAGATACTGGTGTGGATGTGGAGAGAAGGGAACATTTCTACATTGCTGAAGGGACTGCAAACTAATCCAGTCTTTTTGGAAGGAAGTAAGGAGAATCCTCAAAGAACTAAAACTAGACCTCCCATTTGATTCTGCAATCATATTACTTGGCATCTATCCAGAAGAAAAAAAAAACTTTTATCATAAGAACATTTGTACTAGATTGTTTATCAGAACTCAATTTACAATCACCAAAATGTGGAAACAAACAAAATGCCCAGAAATCTGGGAATGGATTAACAAACTGTGGTATATGTATAGCATGGAACATTATTCAACCACTAAAACAAATAGACTCTATACATTTTCTATACTAACTTAGATGGAGGTGGAACACTTTCTTCTTAGTAAAGCATCACAAGAATGGAGAAGCAAGAATCCAATGTACTCAATTTTTATGTGAGTACCATTAGTGACCTAGTACACAGTGGGGGATGTGGGAATGAGGGAGCAGAGAGAGGGAAGGAGGGATAGAGGTGGGGGGGTCATTGTGTTTGGCAGAGCTCTTGGGGGAGGAACACATTTATAGTAGGGACTTTGCCTGACAAATGCAATTAGTGTAACCTGGTTCTTTGTACCTTCAATGAATCCCCAGCATTAAAAAAAAAAAAAGATCATATCATCAACAAAGAGTATTTGACCTCCTCTCCCCCATTTAGATATTGTTTATATCCTTCTGTGGCCTGATTGCATTGGCTAGAACTTCCAGAACTATGTTGAACAGTAATGGCAATAGTGGACATCCTTGTCTGGTTCCAGTTCTAAGTGGAAAAGCTTTTACTTTTACTCCATTCAGAATATGTTAGCTGTGGGTTTGTCATAGACGGGTTTAATTAACTTAAGAAATGTGCCACCTATAGCTATTTTCTTAAGTGTTCATGCTAGAAAAAGATGCTGAATTATATCAAATGCTTTTTCTGCATTTATTGAGTGGATCATATGGTCTTTGTTTATACCATTGATGTGATATATAATATTTATGGATTTTCATGTTTCACCAGCCTTGCATCCCTTGGATGAAGCCTACTTGTTCATGATGTATATATATTTTTTAATGTGTAGCTGTTTACTAAGATTTTGTTGAGTATTTTTGCATCAATATTCATTAGTGAAATTGATCTATATTTCTCTTTTTTACTTGGGTCCCTTCCTGGTTTTTTAATTAAGGTGATGTTTGGTGCATAAAGTGTGTTGGGGAAGGTTCCATTCTTCTCAATGTTTTGGAATAGGTTCTGCAATATAGGTACAAGCTCATCTTTGAAAGTGTGATAGAATTCTTATGTGAAGCCATCTGGTCCCAGGCTTTTTTTGCTGGAAGGGTTTTTACTGTTTCTGCAATCTCAGGGTTTTATATTGGTCTGTTCAAGAGATCAATTTATTCCTGTTTATGTCTAGGGAGAAGGTGTGATTCCAGATACTGGTCCATTTTCTCCACACTGTTAAATTTGGGAGTAGATAGTCTTTTGTAGCAGTCAGAAATATTCTCTTGTATCTCAGTGTTAAATGTTGATATTCCCCTCTCTTCATTTCTGATGGATGTTATTAAAGATTATACTTTTCTATTTTTGGTTAATCTGTCTAATGGTTTATTAATTTTATTTATATTTTCAAAGAACCAACTTTTGCTTCATTAATTTTATGAATGATTCTTTTACTTTCAATTTCACTTATTTCTGATTTAACTTTGGTTATTTCTTTTCTTCTGCTAGATTTGGGATTGGATTTCTCTTCCTTTTCTATTTTATTAAGATGACTCATTAGATCGCTGATGTGCTTGCTTTCTGTTTTTCAGAAGTAGGCATCTTAATATATGATCAATTGCCCTCTTAGGACTGCTTTTGCAGTATCCCATGGCTTTTTAGTTGCTTGTGTCTTCATTCCTGTTATTTTCAAGGAATTTAATGATTCCTTTTTCTATCTCTTCCTTGACTCAACTCATTTAACATAAGGTTGTTTAGTTTCCATGCCTTAGTGCAGGGATGATAAATTTTGTTGGAGTTGAGTTCTACATCTATTGCCTTGTGGTCTGGGAAAATACAAGATATAATTTCACTTCTTTTGATTTTGTTGAGGTTTGATTTGTGTCCTAGTAATATGATCTATTTTGGAGAATGTTCTATGGGCTGATAAGAAAAACATATTTCTTAGCTTTGGGATCATGTGTTCTATATTTGTCTATTAAGCACAGTTGTTCTAGGGTCATATTTAAGTCCCTTGTATCTTTGTTTAGTTTCTATTTAGAGGATCTTTCCAGCTCTGTAAGAGGAGTGTTAAAGTCTCTTGCTATTATGGTGTTATTGGATATCATATTGCTGAAACTAATTTCTGTTTCATAAATCTGGGAGCATTTAAGTTGGGTGCATAAAAATTTAGAATTGAAATATCTTTTTGTTGTATTATTCTCATAACCAATATGAAGTGTCTATCCTTGCGGTTTTTTTACTTTACTTGCTTTAATTTCACTTGTATCTGAAAATAAGATTGAGACCACACCTTTCTTCTGATTTCCATTTGTCTGAAATACTGTTTTCCATAACTTCACCTTGAGTCTTATGTTGTCCTTCAAGGCTAGATGTGTTTCTTGTAGGCAGTGTGTGAATAGCTTATGCTTTTTATGCAGTCTGTCAGCTTGTGCCTTTTCAGAGACAAATTCAAGCCATTAACATTCATTGAGATAACTGATAAGTGTGGTGGAATTCTAATTATCATATTTTGTGTAAGTGCATTATTTGGTTTTATCTTTGGCTTTCATGTGGAAGTTAGGTTTTGTCCTTTAGTTTGTGGGTGTATACTTAGCTTGTGACCCATTGTGAATGGGCAGTGTGGAGAACAGGTCTAAGTATCTCTTGTTATGGTAAATTTCTTCGATGTTTGCATATCAGTAAAAGATTTGATGTCTTCATTATTTTTTTTTTAAATGACACAGAGTCTCACTTTGGTGACATCAGCTCACAGTAGCCTCAGACTCCTGGGCCCAAGCAATTCTCTTGAAGCCTCAGACTTCCAAGTAGCCAGAACTACAGGCACCCACCACACCTGGCCATTTTGTTTGTTTGTTTAGCAGGCCTGGGCCAGGTTCAAACTCACCAGCCCCAGAGCATGTGGCCAGTGCCTAAACCACTGAGCTACAGGCGCCCAACCCTGTATTAATTTTAGAACTTATATTATCAGGATATAGAATTCTTAGCTGAAAATTACTTTGTTTAAGTAGGTTAAAGGTAGATGACCATTCTTTTCTGGTTAGAAAGTTTTGGATGAGAAGTCTTCTCTCACACTGATGGATTTGCCCCATAGGTCAATTGACACTTACTCATAGTTATTTGCAGAACTTTCTCTTTCATCTTTGCAGGCAGAATGGGGATCAAAGACCCCATTCTTGGTAGAGGAGGGAACCCCCAGAAAAAGGGAAAATTAAAAAGTAAGCTGAGGGAGTCAGAACAAAGAAAAGTCAGCTGCATAGTATTCCATGGTGTACATATACCACAGTTTATTGATCCATATATGAAACAGCACAATGTACCCCATGTTTGCATCAATGTATACAGAGATCAATTAATAAAAAAAAAAGTCAGATAATTTATCTTTAAGCCAGCCATTGCTAAATTCCTTATCTGAACAAGTTTCTAGCCTTTCCTGAAACGCTGACCTATTGGGGATAGAGCTTATATAAATAGCTCTGCTGAGTCTGTGAATACTCTGAAGAAAATAATGGCTATAGAAAAGACTATGATAAGTCCTAGAAAAGGTACATCTTCTAGGTTGTTTCCTGCCCCCCCCCAAAAAAAAAAACAAAGAAGATAACCATTGTGGAGATTTGCTTCTTGGCAGAGACCAAGGAAACAGCTCAAGCTATGAGATATGGGCATGAGGGCTTATATCCCTTAGCACATAGGAAAATCCTCTATGGTGGTGATGGCAAGAAAATACCTCTCTCCCATCGATTCCTCAGAGGAGATTAACACCAGTGGTGTTTTACTCCACAGTGAACCAGTAGAGATTTAACACCTCCCTAGGAATCTGTGTGTGTGACTTCAGACAGGAAGCTTTCCCCACACAAGGCTCAAGTTTCAGATTCCTCAAAACTGCTACAATCCTTAAAGTGAATAATAATAACAATAGGAGCTGATATACTCACTCAGAGAAACTACTAGTATCTTTGTTACCTTCCTCAGCTTACCACTTGAGCAAAGATATTTGAATAAAAGCTGAGTGGAACAGAGACTCAGAGCCTATAAACGGGCGGTGGTCCCCTGAGCTCCCACCTTTGAAAATTCTATTCTGTGTCTCATGTCTCTTTCTTTATCATCGTCTCTAAATGCATATTTCTTCAGTCAGTTGTGCCAGTTCCACAGGCCTTAGTAGACCCTGCCCCCACGGTGGGATCCCAACAATCTCTTTGAATTGAATTCCAACAGTCTCTCTTTGAATTGACATGACCTGGGGTTCAATATACTTCTGAAAGAAGTTTTATTTATGATATCCACTAGTAGGGCTTTCATTCCTCTGGGACATTCTTCTTCCCCTTGTGGGATACCTGCAACTTATATGTTTGAATGTTTCATGAAATCCCATAATTCTGTCAGTGAGCATTCTGCTTTGTCTCTCTTTTCTTCTGTCTGTTTAACTGCCCTTGTTAGCTCAAGAGCTTTATCCTCTATATTTGAGATTCTTTCTGTGTGGTCTATTCTATTATTGATATTTTATACTGCACCTTTATGTTCCTTGATTGACTTCTTTAATTATTTAAGCTCTGTTATATCCTTTCTATATTCTTCAAATCATTAATCTCTTATTTGATTCTGTTTTTGGAATTCCTTTTGGTTATTTTCCACTTTCTCAGCAATTTCCTTCATTGCTTTCATCATCCATGTTTTAAGTTCACTTTCTGTAATTTTTAACATTTCTTTATAGGTAGAATATTCTGAAGTAGCAACCTCATGATCCCCTGGGGGAGATGTTCTGTTCTGATTTTTCATGTTGCCAGGATTTTTCTACTATTTCTTCGTCATAAGTGTTTTCTTTTTGTCTGCTTCCTTATCCTACTTTTTCATTTCACTTCTTTCTCCTCCATAAGTTACCTTGTCTCTGACCTAAGGTGTTTAAGTGTCCTTTTAGTATAGGACCAAAAGGAAAAGAATAATGAAGAGAAAGAGGGAAAAAAGATGAAAAAAGAGAACAGAAAAATGAAACGGTAAGTAAAACGAATGATGAACAAAAAGAGGAGAAGAATAGAAAGAAATAACCAGAAGTAAAAATGTTGTAAAGTAGGGTTCTTTGACCCACACCCAGAATTCCCAGCCTCTAGGGGGCTGGGTTGGGTGAGTCCTTCAAGGATAGGAGCCCATTACCAGCATGTGCAAACACAAGACCCCACCTCCACCAAATAGAGAAGAAAAATAAAAGTACTATAAATCAAAACAAAACACACAAAAAATCTTAAGGGATAAAATTGGGGGAAAAGGAAGAATAACAGGTGCAGAAAAATAGCGACAATAGAGCCTTTCCTATTGAAGATGGAAACAATGAAAAATTATAGTTACAAGAGGAAAAAAGAAGACAAATCTAGGGAGAAAAATATTAAAAGGAATATATATATCTTAGGGTATTTTATGATAATCCCAATGCTGAAACATTTGTATATGATGAGACTTAAAGCCTCATTCTTGCCAAGGAGACCTGGTCCAATCTTCATGATTTCCTTGCACTCAATCTCTGTAGGGTTGGTAGCCTAAAGCTGTCCCCCAGTTTAATAGACATACCTTGACCTTTCCAAACTGTGTCTCTTGGCCATGCAATGGCTTTCCTAGGAAAGTGTGTGTCGCTCAAATCTCCCTGATAAAATGCCATATTAGGACCTGAGGGCTAATCTTGTAAGGCAATTTCTCAACAATGGCTGTGCCTGGCCCACAGCTGAGCAAAGTGAGCTCCATTCCACCCAGTGGCTCAGTTCTGGCCCCTGGGAGCTGTTCAAGACCCCTCATTCAGTAGCCTAAGGTAAACTTCATCAAGTGCCCAGTCCAAAAAATGAAGAAGAAAGAAGAAAGAAGAAAGAAGAAGAAGAAAGGAACTCATAGGGCAGGGCTTCACTGACTGAAAACCACTTCTGCCACCACTGAACCATCTGGTTTCTTCTGGCATGCAAGTATTCCCCCTTGTGCTAGTTCTCCACTGCTTCCGACCTCCTCTTGGGGTTCTGGAGTGTCCTAGTGCCTCCCTATGCCCCCCAAAGGATTTTTCTGGCCAGGGCCCAGCAGCAACAGGTGCTTGGAGTCCTTTCTCCCCTATCTCATCACTAATGACTCCAAAGGAGCTGTCTCTAGTCTACCATCTCGCTCTACCTCCTTTGGGTAATCTTTTTGTTTGTTTTTCTCTTTTGTATTATTGTTTTATAGCATTTTCAGGTTTTTTTTTTTTTTTTGAAAAACAGTCCCACTCTGTCACCCTGGGTAAAGTGCTCTGGTATTATAGCTCACAGCAACCCCAAGCTCCTGGGCTCAAGAGATATCCTTCTGCCTTAGTCCCCTGAATATCTGGGACTATAGGTACCCACCACCCTGTTCCACAGGCCTTAGTAGACCCTGCCCCCACGGGTCAGGGAGGAGGAGGTCAGAAGCAATGGAGAACCTGCAAAAGGGTGAGTATTTGCGTGCCAGCAGAAGCCACCTGGTTCAGTGGTTAGTTTTTCTATTTTTAGTAGAGACAAGATCTCTCTTTTGTTCAGGTTGGTCTCGAACTCCTGATCTCAAGGGATCCTCCAGCCTTAGCCTCCCAGAGTGCTAGAATTACAGGTGTGAGCCACCATGCTCAGCCTGTTTTGTTCTTGTTTGAAGTTTTTATTTTTTTTTATTAAATCATAACTGTGTACATTAATGCATTTATGAGGTACAATGTGCTGATTTTATGTGCAATTTGGAATGCTTACATCAAACTGGTTAACATAACCTTCACCTCACTTACTTATTTGTTGTGCTAGGACACTCTTAACACTCTTAATGGTTTTGACATGTATCCTTGCATTATTCACATTAGGTGAAGTCCCATCAAACACCCTCCCTCCTTCCCCTATTCCTCTTCTTTCCTCCTTCTTTCTGGACTATAGTTGTGTGTTACCATTTGTACAAAAGTTTAGGTGATTATATATTGATTTCATAATAGTATTGAGTACATTGAGTACTTTTTCTTCCATTCTGGAGATACTTTACTAAGAAGAATATGTTCCAGATCCATCCAGGTAAACACAAAAGTTGTAGTCTCCATATTTTTATGGCTGCATAGTATTCTCTTGGTATATATAGACCACAATTTGTTAATCCATTCATAGGTCAATGGACACTTGGGCTGCTTCCAATTTATTATCTTTTCATTTCCAATATT
The DNA here is from genome assembly GCA_963574575.1 of Galagoides demidoff. Classification (NCBI taxonomy): domain Eukaryota; kingdom Metazoa; phylum Chordata; class Mammalia; order Primates; family Galagidae; genus Galagoides; species Galagoides demidoff. The sequence goes on along the minus strand of CAUYQV010128709.1, from coordinate 10,787 downwards.
TTTCTGTTCACTTTTATTTTTCATATTTTTCCCCACTCTTTCATTCTTTCTTTGGATTTGGGTTTTAATTGTGCTTTTCTTTTTTGTTGTTGTTGCTTTTATGGGGGGTTATTGAGAGATAGAGATTTTGGGTTATTTTTATAATTTAGGGCTTTTAATTTTTTTTCTTCTAGCTTTTTTTTAATACAGTTCCTTTAATTCCTTAAAATCTTTTTCTCTCCTCTTGCTTATTGAATGTGTCACTTTTCATGTTATAAATATTTTCATTTGGGAATGGTTTAATATTTATAGAAAAGTTGAAAAGATATATTCAACACCCATTTTTCCCTATTATTAACATTTTACATTAGAATGGTACATTCACTACAATTACTGAACCAATTTTGATACATACCTTTTAACTAAAGTTCGTTCTTTATTAATATTTTCTTGCTTTTTACCTACTGTCCTTTTTCTGTTCTAGGGTCTCATACAGAATACCAAATACATTTAGTTGTCATATATTGGCCTGTACAATTTCTCAGACTTTCCTTGTTTTGCATGACCTTCTCAATTTTGAAGAGAAGAATGTCCCTAAATTGGGATTTTTCCAGGGGTTTTCTCATGATTATACTGAGGTAATGTGTTTTGGAGAGGAAAATCACAGATGTGAAGTGCTGTTCTCATCACATGAAAGTAAGGTACACACTATCAACATGATTTATCAGTATTGATACTAATCTTGATCACCTAGCAGAGGTCTTTAGCACTTTAGCACTCCAGTTAATTTTCAGTTAAATAACTATGATTGTTGGTGGAACAGAGATGTTGAGGAAGATTGCAAACCCTCAGGAGTTAGAACATAGGATTCTGTGGTTATTCCTAAGAGGGAATGCAAGAGCTTTACAAGAGTGATATGAAATCTAGAGGATGACCAATAGTATTGGCAGTGAGGCTGAGTGAGTGGAAATGAGGGTGCATTTTTTTATTTTTTTTTTTTGCATGTTTACATTGTTTGACTAATTATGCAAAATTACATAAAATTTACAATTTTAATAAAGAAAATGGTATATAAAAAGAAGAAAGATAATGTTGAAAAATAGGAAATTATTTTAAAACATAGGCAGGAAAGTAAAAGAGGAAAGGGAAAAGTAGGATCTTCTAGCTCCTAACATCAGGATTATGTGTATATGGAAGGACATTGATACCTCAGCTCTCTTCCTCCAAGCTCATAGAACTACTGGGAATCAGGAGTAAAGGTTAATGGGAGCCTAGAGATCTTGTGAAGAAAGACATTGTCAGAAGTGAAATATTCATGTAGATAGAAGGCACCGGGAAGACAACAGTAGCTTCGCAACTCAGTTGAACAATTTGAAAACACCATTCTGTCCTCACTTTCTCATCTTAACTATTTCCTGTCAGTCTAGGTATGCTTTCTGGGAAGTGGGCATTTTAAGCATAATCCCATGTGTAGCCAGGTTGGTGAATAAAGCTATTATTTTGCCTTTTGGACTGCAGTTTCCCTGGGTGGAAATGGAAATAACAATCTTGGAGCCATTCCTGACATGTCCTGACAAGTTTAGCAATTAATGCTTGCTTCAGGTATAATTCTGCATGAGATCTAGAGGTAGTGATAAAAGAGTGGGGTCAATTAGATCATCCACAGAGCCTCCTTTTGATGGTGTGACTCAGTCATATGAGGGCTTTTGCCATGTTGTCAATTCAGGTTGTCACTAGAACCCAAGCCAATTCTGTGAACTAGAAAAAAGCTGGATCACTCTTGGATGTAGGAAGAAGAGAAAACTCCACTTCATATCCTACTAGAGCTATCTATCATCTTTCTAAGCAAGGAATCCCTTCCAACTCAGTCTGATTTAGAATGTGTTTCAGGTTTAGGACCCTGGTCTAGAACACAATTTGCTGGTTGGTAGAAATCTACTCTGTAGAGTTGTTCTTCCTGTCCTTTTATTTCCAATATCCATCAGCCAAGGCTTGATACTTTCAATGGGACTAGAGACCATGTGACTTTATCTTCCTTTAACACGGTATTAATATTTGCCAGGGATAAAAAAATAGTGATGGAAATCAGGAACATAAAGTAATAGGGAGACAAAGTTTAGCCTTGGAGAAAAACATAAAAGTTTAATTTTTGAGAATTCTTAACCTGATTCTTGACATTAGTAGTAACTATTATAGGTTTTGAGCAGCACATATCCTTGAAGTAAAGCCATCAATCTGGGACCTAAAGTCAGAAGAAACTGTAAGTTCAAGAGCATTATGGCTTTAAATGACCCACATATTGTCTTTTCAACAATGTGGCTATATTCTCCATAGTCACTGGATGAGCAAGCCTGCTCTGGCAGGTAACATCAAAAGTGGAAAGGTAATATTGGGATGTGGAGGAATGTCAAATGAGGCTTCAAGAGAATGGTAAATTTTCTGATTTTTGCCCCATTTCTCACGTATGGCAGGAGAAGAATAGCTATTTACAAGATGGATGTGAGAGACACTAGAAAGACCTCCACCCCCAAATGTGAGCCTCTTTGTGAGTAGATATTTCACCGTTAATATACCAATCCATTTATTTGGACTAAGCAGCATGTATTTCCTGGTCTTCCTCTAGAAAAAAAGAAGTATTTCAAACCCTTAGTATCATAAATCCTAAGGAACATAGAGGAATAAGGCCAACATGGGAAAGATTGCCCCTTGGAATGTGACACACTTGTTTCAAGTGAAGCAAAAACTTGTAAAGCAGAAGGAAGTAACCTCAGAGATTTTTTAATTCATCTTGAAACTAAACTCTAACAGTTCTCTCAGACCAACAGAAATGAAGGAGGAGCTGAGAATAGAAAGAAGCTCTAGGCTATGTAGGAAGGTTAAGCCAGGAAAGGATTCTCATTTTTAGAGGGTTGTCATACAATCTTGAGGGGAAGAGGAAAGATTGTACTGTGCAGATGAAGGGACACTAGCAAAACTAAACCAGTGCATGTGGCATGAGTGTGTTGAAGTCAAATAATCAAATAGAATTTGCAATTAATTCCAAGGGTGAAGAAAATTCTTTTGAGTGGCTGGACATCTACAAGGCTTTTTTCTTTTCTTTCGGTTTCTTGGGATAATCGAAGTAGAATATTTCTTTTTTTTTTGTTTGCTTGTTTTTGTTGAGACGGAGCCTAAAGCTATCCCCCTGGGTAGAGTGCCATGGCATCACAGCTCATAGCAACCTCCAACTCCTGGGCTCTAGCGAGTCTCCTGCCTCCACCTCCCAAGTAGCTGGGACCACAGGCACCCGCCACAATGCCTGGCCATTTTTTGGTTGCAGTCATCATTGTTGTTTGGCGGTCCCGGGCTGGGGATTCGAACCCGCCACCCTAGGTGTATGTGGCTGGCGCCTTAGCCGATTGAGCCACAGGCGCCAAGCCCTGTTCTAAATACTTTACCTGCACTAACCGGAGATGCTCATGGCTGCCCTATGAACTAGATGGGCCATTCTATTATAATCTGCATTTTACAGATGAAGAAACTGAGGCACAGAGAGGTTAAGTAACTCAACCAAGGCCACACAGATACAAGTAAGGAGTAGAACTGTGTTGTGGAAAATGATCTCTAACTTTAGTGAGCAATTTCTGGCTGGTGTCATTTGCTTATTCAGCCAGTTATCCATTTATTCCTCGTGTTTGAGAGCCCTCCATGTCCCAGAAATTACACAAATAATTCAAGCACCATCCAAGCCCTCCAGGACCTGAATCTTTACAGGGGGCACGATGTGGGTTACTTAATTACTTAATACAATACTGAGTGCCCTGACATAGAGAAGTACCCAAGCCACGAACTCTGCCCAGGGGCATTGAGAGAGGAGGCCAGGAGAAGATGAGGCTGTAGTGAGGTCTGGAATAAAATGCAGATATTAAGAGCTAAAGAGGCATTTCTGGCCAAGGGAGCATGGTGGGAAGACACTGAGAGGGGGAAGCAGGGGCCAGGGTGGAGAGGGCTGAGTGTTTGGAGAAGGCTGGGTGGTGGAAGGCTGTGAGAGGCCTGGGGGTTGCCTGGGCTGGGCGAGCACGGAGCCCTGCAGTACTGGGTTAGTCTTCAACTTGAAAAGGCTGGTTCAGTGAAGGTGTCAAGGGGTCTCAGTCCCCGAAAGCCCCTGACAACTTAGAAATAGACAAGAAAACCGCCCCACCCGCCCTCCGTTCTCCCTGATGCCACCACCTCTGAGACGCAGGTAGGTTACTGAGCTAGGCTCAAAGTCAGGGAGGAGTTAAATCCCCAAGAATCCCAGGGGAAACTTTACTATTGGCTCAATAAGAAACAGGATGGCAGAATCAAAAGAAGAAGGTCTTAGAAAAACCAGGGTCAGGATGCATTGCTCTTATCTGTCTGGCTCACCCTGTCCTGTCCTGTCAGAATCTAACTGTGGTGTCCCGCAGGTCTAGCACCCACACCCACCTTCATCAAAAGCCCTTTGCTGCTGGATAACTGCCCCTGCAGGTGGGAGTGGACCCCAAACAGGATGAAGTTCATAGTTCACTCCCCGGTGACTGTCTGGGTACAGCTGTGATTTAACTGTTGATGAGGTAAGAGGAATCCAGGGAAACATTGCCAAGAACTAGGACCCCTGGCTGGTTTCATCACTAAAGGGTCAATACGATTAATCAGATTTTCAAAGGGGGCGTGTGACCCTAAAATTGCTAAGAGCCTTAGGGAAGCAGGAGCTCTGTCTAGCTCACTATTGCATCTCAGTGCTCTGCTGAGTGCCTGGCAAAAGTAGGAGCCTAGTAACTGTCTATTGCTTCTTTTGAAAATATGAACTTTGTTTTATTCCACTGTCTATTTCTGATGGATAGGGATGGGGTGGAGGGGAGGCATTCTAAACCTTGGTTGAATGAATGAATGAATGCCGGGATGAGTTGACAGAACCACCATGGGAGGGCAGTAAACCATGAGTCAAATATCACTGAGTCAAACTTTTCCTTTAATGACCACAGCTAAAAATTTATGTACAAAAAAGGGGTGAGGGAAAGGGACAATTAAGGCAAACTCTTAGGCTTGGGGTCTGAGAAACTTGGGGCCATGGTGTCTTTTACGGAGAAAGGGAAGTCTCCAGTAGGAGTGGATTTGGGGCACACAATTGAGTTCTCTTTTCAGGTGTTCTCCCCGTCAGCTCTGTTCACATTTGGGGCCAGGTTAATTCTTTGTGGGGTCAGTTGTGCTGTGCCTGGACCATGTTTAGAGCTTCCCAGCCCCTCCCACTAGATGCTGGCGGTGCAGAGATTTTCAACCTGGGCGCTGGGGGAGGATCTTAGGTGTGCCATGAAAAATTTTAAAGATTATTAATTAGATTATTTTCAAAATAAATTCAAAGCACAGTAAGTATATCTTTTTTTTTTTTTCAGTGTTTGGCCTGGACTGGGTTTGAACCCACCACCTCCGGCATATGGGGCCAGCGCCCTACCCCTTTGAGCCACAGGCGCTGCCCCAGTATATCTTTTAACTTTTTTTGGATCAACATAATGTAAGTGTGCTATGAAAGTTACCATAGGCTCCAGTGTGCCATGAGATAAAGAAGGTGGAAACATACTGGTGTATAGCACATCCCATTCCCAAGGTGTGACTCCAAAAATGTGTCCAGATATGGCTGATGCCCCCTGTGACCCTGGGAGAACATCAAGGATTGGGGAGAGGGGCCTGAGAGAGGCGTAGATTGTAGCAGATGAGATTTTACAGTAGATATTCAGAACTTTCTGGCAAATGGAAAGATCTTGAAATGTATTATTCCTGCTCTCAGAAATTATAAGGGCAAGAACCAAGAGCTAGTTGGACACCCCGTGACCTGGAGAGCGGAGAGGACCTGGCTGGGAGACACAGTTCAGGCACTTACATGAATTCCACCCACCCCATCCCTGTCCCTTACTTAACAATTCTGGGCCCATTTCCTCACTTGTCACATGGGGCTAATAGCAGCTGCCTCCTGGAGCTGATAAGATGAGGTGTATGTATGGAAATATCTATATAAGCTACTTAGCACAGTGCCCACCAGAAGGCAGGGGTCTGGAAAGCATGGTAATTGCTGTGACTATTATTAATAGCAGATTTTATGTTGCTGCTTCCAGCCGGGAGCTCATAAACTAACAGTAGGCCCCCTAACGCCTTTTTGCGTCTCTCATCCTCATTGAGATCTGAGGAAGCCTTCCTGTGGCAGGATTTGGGACTAAAAATGCCATTGTCTAAGCTGGGAAGGTGGCTCACACCTGTAATCCTTCCACTGGGTGAGGCCAAGGTGGGAAGACTGAGCTGAGCAAGAATGAGACCCGTCTCTATAAAAATAGAAAAATTATCCAGGCTTGGTGGTAGGCTCCTGTGGTCCCAGCTACTTAGGAGGCTGAGGCGGGAGGATCACTGGAGCCTGGGAGTTTGAAGTTGCTGTGAGTTATGATGACGATGACGCCACTGCACTCCACCTGGGGTGACGGAGTGAGACTTTGTCTCAAAACACAAAATAAAACAAAAAGCAAAGCGAAAGCAATTGTCCTGTCACAGAAAAGGTTGGAACAACACTGCAGATATTTTTATATTTTAGCCCACATGTAAATGGTAGCCTGTTTCTGGTGGGGACACTGAATGGGTGTTTAACCACTGAAAGGACTCACCTAGGTAGATACTTCAGGTCTTCTGAGGGGAATACAACCTTTCAGTATAGAAATGCTTCATTTATTTTATTTTATAATTTTTCAAACAATGAAAATACGACATAGCATTTCTTTGCTGGCTTGTATAAGACCAGCCACTGTCTCAGATGCGTGGTATATGGGTAGCCGTCCAGCAGCCAGGTAAGTCTGCACCTCTATTACCCTCTTTCTACCAATGAAAAAAATGAGGCGCGGAGAGGTTGGGTGCTTGCCAAAGTCACACAGCTAAGTGGCAGGGTAGAAATTTGGACATACACATTCTGCCTCTGTGCCTGAACTTTTAAGCGCTGTGCTGTACGTAGCTCATGTAAAGGGTTCTGGAGACATTGACGACTTCCAAATGGCCACTTCCCTGCTCATCAGCCCCTTGCCCATGTTCTCTTTTTTTTCCCCAAGAAATATTTTTTTCATATTTTCATAACATATTTAAAACATCAGGCATAAGAGAGCCCCCAAAAGAAACAGCACAGGGGACGTCTGAATGCTTAGACAGCGGTCTGTATCTCGTACGGCCGGTTAGAATTCCCCCAGAAGTTACCTGTAGTAACTTCTTATATTAATCCTTAGTGTTCCCATATCAGTGTTAGCTGCACCAAAATGTGAGCTCTCCAAGAGGATTGCAAACCCCGCTAACTGGCAAATTTGTAAACATGCCCTGGACCTGTTTGATCTCCATCAGTAGCCGTGCTAATTGAGCCGACTGAAGACAGAGTCACTGGATTCTCTGCATGTTCAAATCTTCCAGCCTCCTCTTCCTGGGTGTGAATGAGAGGGACGGTGGGAGTGGCTCTGCTGACCCAGTTGGCCTTTCCTGGGACAGGCAGTGAGGAGGACTTTGAAGGGTTTCTCCGCCGCTGTCCATGCCTGGAAGGAAGTCCTTACCATCTGGGGACAGCTGCTTTGGGCGACTTGGGGTGTGGATGAGGCACTTTGCTTCCTTTAAGGCCTTTTAGCAACTGTGGGGACAAGGCTTCATGATTTTTCGATAGGAAAAGGTGACTCGCTCCTACCTGCCCCCCAGCCAGGTTCCCTCCTTACATAAAAGTGTCCAAAGTCTCCCAAACCCAGGTGCTAATAAGCTCTGAAGAGGAATCAAACAGAAGCTTCAAGAGTGCAGACACTGTCCAAATGGATATTTTAAACATGTCCCACGGAGGCCTGTCTCCTGGGTTCACCAAGAGCTGTTCAACTGTTTAACTGTTGAAACCGTCAGCCCCATTACTGGGTCAGTCTGCCACCTTCCCTCCCATCCCTCCAGCTCTGTTTGCTCACCCCACCTCCCAGCAAGTGGAATCACACACTATTCAAATCTCCCGAGATGGGACACCTTAAAATAAGCTCTTCTTTCAAAATATGTTCACATCCCAGTCACTTAAGTGCTGAGTGGATGGCTTCAGGCATTTAAAGGGAGGAAGACAGAAAACAGGATATCGGGGTCTCGGGGCCAGTTGGAGGGTTTGCTAACTCTGCATCACCCCCACCCATCCCCCGTCTCATCTCTCATCCAGGGTCCTGGGTGATATAAGGACTTCGCTGGTATTAGGGTCTAGGGTCCAGTGTGGAGGTTTGCTAACTCTGCATCACCCCCACCCATCCCCCGTCTCACCTCTCACCCTGGGTCCTGGGTAATATAAGGACTTCTCTGATGTAAGGAGTGAAGAGGAGCAAAGATAAAGACCAGGGAGCTTAGTCACACCGGGGATCATAGTACCAGGAGCCAAAAGGTTCAAGACTCTGAATTTTTTTTTTCTTTTTGAGACAGAGTCTCCTTCTGTTGCCCATGCTGGGGTGCCGTGGTGTCATCATAGCTCACAGCAACCTCAGACTTCTGGACTGAAGCCATCCTGTTGCCTCAGTCTCCTGAGTAGCTGGGATGATAGGCACTGGCCACAGTACCTGGCTAATTTTTCTGGCTTTGTTGTTGTTGTTGCAGTTTTTGGCTGGGACTGGGTTTGAACCCACCACCTCTGGCATATGGGGCTGGCCCCCTACTCCTTTGAGCCACAGGCACTGCCCTAATTTTTCTGTTTTTAGTAGAGATGGGTCTTGCTCTTACTCAGGCTGGTCTCAGACTCCTGAGCTCAAGCAATCTGTCAGCACTTGACCCATCCAGACCTGTAGGATTATAGGTGTGAGCCACTGCACCGGGGCCCTCAAGGCTCTGAATTGTGCTAAGATGGAATCCCCCCAAAGATCCCAAACCCTCCCTGCTTTGACTGGCTCTCTTCTGCAGCCTGTCTCTCCTGCACACAGCCCAGATCCCCTTGGGTTCCCAGGGTCCACACCCAGCTCGGAGAGGCCCCTGCAGAACTGCCAGGGTTTGGAGCCAACTTGACCCTGGCCTCACACCTAAATATCTGAGACACTTAACCAAGCCCCTGGCCCTCTCTGGGTTCAGTTTTCTCATGGGAATAATGTATCAGAATCTAACTTACAGGGTTTATGTGAATATTACATGAGCTAATTTATTCATGTGCTTTGAAAAAACTGAGGTGAGATCACTTCATATATTACCAACCACTTTAAAGGGAACAGATCAATGACTCAGCACAGTTACAATGCTGAGCAATCACCACTTTTGTTCTGGAGACTGTTGTCACCCCCAAATAAAAACTCATCCCTGTGCATTAAGGTGTCACTCTACTTCCCCTCCCCCACTCCCCAGCAAACCCCGATCTGCATTCCACTTCTGTGGATGTACTGATTCTAGACTTCCCTATCAGGGGAATCATTCAATGGTCGGCCTTTAGTGTCTGCCCCTTTCCCTCAGCGTGTTGGGGGTTTATCCATGCTGTAGTGTGTATTATTTCTTCCCATTATGGCTAAATAATATTCCATTGTACCGATAGCAGCTCCACGATTTGCTCACCCCTCCATCTATTGACGGACATTTGGGTTGTTTCTCCCTCTTGGCTGTTATCAACATTCAAAAGTAGGTGCTTCTTTAGAAGGCTGTGGTGCCTAATGTCCCCGATCCTGTAGGGATGACTGGAAGGTTCCCTGCCTCTGCAGTGACCCACACAACAGTTACTCACAGCTTTTTATGTATGTCAGAGCTTTCCAAATCTGTGTTCATGTGAGATCGAATCCCCACACACTGACACATTCCAAGTGGGTATGAGAGAAACATGTGGGTTCTGCTCAGGTGAGCTCACTAGGCTGGGTGACTTAGCAGACCCAGGGAGGATGGGGTTCTGCTCAGGTGAGCTCACTAGGCCAGGTGACTTAGCAGACCCAGGGAGGTTGGGGTTCTGTTCAGGCGAGCTCACTAGGCCGGGTGACTTAGCAGACCCAGGGAAGGCACTCAGCATTTCATTAGCCTTCAGTCTTCTGAGCTGTGACATAGGGTAATAGTAGGAGTGACCCATTGTCCTTGTTTACCTGGGTAAGTAGTAATCAATAGGGCCTCAGACTTGGAGTTTTTTTTCTTTATGTTAGAACAGTTGAGGTTTTAAATTTTCAGATTAATATGAGGGTACAGAGATTAGGTTTGCCTTTGTCAGGCAGAGTCCCTGTTGTAGTTGTTGGCCATACACCCTTACAAGTTGCCCATTAGGGGGCACTCCCAATCCCCTTCCTCCTCCCCCTCCTCCTCCCCCTCCTCCTCCCTCCTCCCCCAATTGAGTTAAATTGAAAAACAGTTACATTTTTTGTGAAAGAAAGATTACATAATGCACTTTAATTTACTCAGCGCAGGCTTATTGAACATCTACTATGTGCAGGCACCTTGTAGGCACTGGGGATACAGCAGTGAACACAGCAGACAGAATTCCCTGCCCTCCTATAGCTGAGAATATGTAGATAAATTAGAGGCATGTGAGTGGATGCAAATGTGGTAAGGACTCTGAAGGAAAGTAAAGCTGCTGCCAGGTGTTGTAACCCAGCCTTCTTTCCCCTGCCCACTCCTGTTCCCCAGCCCTCACCTGTTCCCCCCACCCTCTCCAGCCCATTTCCCTCCTCCTCCCTTCTCCCCCCAGAGTCCACTCCAGGAACAAGGCAAGTCCCTCCGCCCCCCAGGGTGGCCGAGAACACGTTCCCAGGCCCCCTTCTTCCTCCTAGAGTTGCCAAGAACAAGCTTCAGGTACAAGGAAAAAAGTCCCAAGTTTCACAAAACCCCCAAGT